>VWZD01008195.1:338551-402897 GCA_013396695.1 Sakesphorus luctuosus
GGGATGGAGGGGGAGGTGGGAGGGAAGGTGAAGAGCAAAACCAGAAGGAGCTCTCACCAGCTCAGCAAAGCAGTTGTTCTCTCCCAGCAGCTGCCCCAAATGAAGTAAAGCCAACACCCAGGAAAAGCCTCTCCCCATCCTAGGTGCATTGAGTCTGTTTTCTCACCTCCGCCCTTCCATTCAGTTGGAATCTGGAGCCATCAACCACTCCTTCGTTCTCAGTCTCTTCAACTCCCAAAACTTTTGTGTTGGTGGGGTGAGAAAAATTCCCTGAAGGAACCCTTTGACACCCCCTCAAAAAAGTGAATTGGGACATTGCTGATATAAATATAGAGATACTTGTCATTTTCCTATGCGTGAACAACGACCGTTTTATTCAAGAAGAATCTGCTAACAAGTATATAATTTCAGACAGGGCACACCTTTCCTTTCTAAATTAAAACTTACAGAGGATTTGAGTGTAACCAGTTAAAGCAAACAGACAAAACCCTATGTATTTTGTTGTTCTAAAGAAGACACCGTTTTCATAAGCCATATTGATAAGTTATTAACATATGTGTGAAAATTATTCATAACTGCAAATTCTTCATTCTTTTATGTTCTTGTCATTGGACACACAAAAGCTCTACAGTCAATACTTATGGTACCTGCGCACCAAACATACAGGCTTCCAGAACTGCTTGTTTTGCACCATTCTTCAAATTTCCACACAGAATCACAGATCACACAGAATATTCACAGTTGCAAGGGACCCATAAGGATCACTGGGTCCAGCTCTGAAGTGAATGGCCTGTACAGTGATTGAACCCACAACCCTGGCACTGTTAGCACCATGCTCTAACCAACTGAGGTAGTATCAGGGTCACTTGTTGCTTTCTCCCCATGTTTTACCAGATACTGTTGGTGGTCCTAAGGGTCTTTCAACTTCATCAAGGTAACATTGAAGCCTAAGATCTTCTCTGTCTAGAAGAATTAAAAACTATATCTAATCCTACTAACTAAAGATGGTTGGTTTATAGGCAACTGGAGCAGTCTTTGTGGCAGTGCAAAATGTAGTAGATATCAAAGTGATAAATGATCTCCAGAACCATGTCACATGAGGGAAAACTAAGTGCATTGCTCATATTGCAAATTCAAACTGAAACAACAAAAAACCAAGAAAAGACTCATCTGTCTTATTGCTTTATGGTTACTATGTTGTGTGCCAGATGGAAGAGCATTACTTGTCTGCAATGAACTATCCCTCTCCACCATGTGCCTTCCCAGGGGTGTGTTCACTCAAACAACAGGATGTTCACAGCACCTATTACACAAGGCTGCATAAGGTAATGGAGAAGAACAGTGATGCTTCAAATACCTGTGATGATACGTTTCAGGTTCAGTTCCTACACAATGGTTTTGAACTGTCTAAAAATTATTTGATCTAATGATGCAAGTCTATTCAGTGAGAAATGAAACAAAGAAAAAGAAACTTATAAGTGATTATGTAAACCATTAAAATGAAGGTACCTGAAGTTAAGAGTTTAGATCCAAAGTTTGGCTATTAAATAAGAGATTCTGAGTGTGTCTGGAATTTCTTGAGGTCCCAGGACTGCAGTTCCCATTGTCTTCAGTCAGATTTACAGGCAATTGAAACTGTTGAAAATCAGGTGACATTATTGATGATAATTAGTGTGGTAGTGCCTGAGGACCAAGAAAGTCTTGAGGAATTTGCAATCCAGTATATAAGTTAGAGACAGTATAGAGGGTAAGTGTAACTTAACCAGCATGGTTGAAAAAAAATCACCCATTTCATCAAAAGTCTTTTTCCTTTTCATGTAGAAAAGAGAATAAGGGAAGGGTTGAATGACCAATGAGAAAAGATAGGAAAGAAAAGGATAAAGTGGGAGATATAAAGATTGAAACGCTGAAAAAGATGAAAAATTGAAGGCTGAAACAGACAATTGACATTGGAAAAGTCCAGTCAAAAGCGGTTCCCTAAGGATGCAGAGGTCCAGAGATATACATGTTTTGCCTGCCTTTCCTCATGGCATCTAGCATGTGTATTTGTATATAGATGTATGATTAAATTTTTTTGATGTATGATTAATTTGATTAATTTAAATTATTTAATTGGATATAATTCAAGCTCAGCTTAGTTTTAAATAACAGATGTGTGAAACTTGATTAATCAGTTCCATGGTAAAAGAAATCAAAGCTATCTGTGCAACCACGACATTGAAAGATTTTATATTTTCTCTTGTAAGACTCTGGAAACAGTCATATTTGCAGAGTGCTCAGAGACATGAGCTTGCTGGAATGGGTCCAGAGGAGGGCCACAAAAATGATCAGAGGAATGGAATATCTCTCCTATGAGAAAAGCTGAGTTGTGGTTGTTCAGCCTAGAGAAGAGGAGGCTCTGTGGAGACCTCATTGAACTTTTCAGTATTACAGGGGCCTATAAGAATGATGGGGACAAACATTTTAGTAATGCCTGTAGCAATAGAATAAGGGGTAACAGTTTTAAACTAGAAGAGGATAGATTTAGATTGCACATAAGGAAAAAAATTTTTAAGATTAATGTGTTAACACACTGGTACAGGCTGTCCAGAGGGATGATTGATACCCCAACCCTGGAAACATTCAAGGTCAGGTTGGAGGGACCTCCAAACATGATCTACTTGAAGAGATCCCTGATCCTTGCAAGGGGGTTGGACTAGATGACCTTTAAAGGTCTCCTCCTACCCAAACTATTCTCTGATTTTACAATTATCTTTTCATTCTGAGACAAGAAATTGTACAACAATCTGTGTATGGTCTGCACTGAATACCACCTACACTTCAGTTTTATTTCCAGAGAGCTTTGAAAGAATGCACGAGGTGGTGAGTTTAATTTATATTTATAGGAGGATGACAAGCTAAATATAAGGAGTGAGCCCACATGTCTCTACTTTTAGGAGACATTATGTTCAAAAAATTTCTGTTGGGGATTTTTTCAAGAATTCCCACTGCTACTGAAAAACTAAAATTTTGATCAATTCCCTGCAGTTAAATGCTTTACTTAATTTTCTTAGGATCATTTGTAGTGAACTAGGAGAAGCAGCATGTTAGCTTACTCTTTGATTTTTATCTTTTAGCAAGAAGTGGATCACTAAAAGGATAGAAATATGAAAATATCTCTATTACTATATACCAAGTATGTTGAATATTTACTGACATTATTTCTCTCCCTTGCCTCTCACTGTTCCACTCCATATATAATCATAGGTTGTTTTGTCAAAGTTGAACTGAATAGGATCTTCCATGCATCTACTTCTTAGTAGAAAATTTAAAGTGAAACACAAAGTCACACAAACAGGAAAGTAAAATGAGACTAAATCCAAATGTATTAATACTGCCTTTCAAATCTTTACCTGGGAGAAACAGATGTTCAAGAGAAATTTCACAAAGCTAGTAAATCAGGCAGATTTAGAGTCTTTGAAATTAGCATTTCAAGTGTTGCTAAAATGCAGAAGTAACACTGTTTTAAAATATCCTTGATTGGTAACATATACAAAGGAAGTTACATATGCTACCAGAACTTTTCAACCTAATGATCTTTGGCCACTATATTTTCTCAAGAGCGTCCAGAGAAACCTCCTGCAGGCTAAGACTGCTAAAGAGAAACTGCAGAGTAATTTAATCCTTTTTATCTTCTTGGTATTCTAAATTGGTACAGGACTATATATCTAGAAGTATACCTCTAGGTGTATATTTCTTTATCCTTTTGATTTACTTTGTGTTGGTAGCAATTTTGCATTTAAGGTCAAGGCAGTGCATAACCCTGAGAGTCCTACTTAAGTCTTCAATTTACACCATGATTAATCATGTTGTTACAATGGATACAGACCCCTTTTACAAAAAGATGCAAATCATTATTAATTCCATTACAAGTTCACATGAATCACATTGAATACTTTAATTACTAAAGTAGCTGTGATACACAGTTACATCAGAGACAAACTGTAATGTAGTGTTTATTAATGTCCACTTCTGGCTAACATGTGTGTGTGAATACCAAAGAGATTACTAACATTAATGCCCTTGACGTAGCATATTTCTAACATAACTATATGGTAGCGCTCAGTCAATTGTATTCTTAGCTATAAAAATCATAATAATGTTGACTAAATCTTTATAAATTAACATACTATATGTATTGAAAAATACTCATAGAATAATATTGGTTTATAGTCTATGACTTCATAAAGTGGTTGAAAAAAAATCAATCACTTGAAGAAGTAGGGCTCAAAATGAAAGGCTAAAATGAAGAACAAAAGGAAAATAGCGCTTTTTTCAGCAAAAAAGGAGTTACTTATACATAGCTTTAAATTATTTAGGCTTGGCATCCCAAACTTTCAAAATATACAGAAAAAATTAAAGCACTAGATTATCAGGGGTTTTTTGTTTTCCATAGCTGTATGCTAATCATTATGGTGAGTGTGAACTGACTTTTTCCTCCTGTTATGAGCAACCAAAGTCTTTGTTCTGGGAATGATCACATAATTACACCGAAGATTAAAGAATTCCCATGAATAATCTGTGCTCATTTCTCTCTGTTAAACCCATTTAACCCAGTTGAGCGTGCCTTGCTCACTTGCTTCAGAGACTCACATTTTCATTAGAAAAGTAGAATACGCACCCTCCCCTGCAGCTGATAACTGTTTCTGGCTTATCCTGTTGCCTAAATATTTCCCTAAACTTGACCAGCTCTTCTCCAAAGTGTAACCATTTGGCATTGTTCAAAAATAAAAGTAAAAATTAACTCCTTTTATCAAGAAATGGTGAAAAGAAAATATAACAGTTCAAAATTCATTGAACTATCAGAATGGAAAATTCCTTCTAGTAGCTGGAAACAATGTTGGGAGACTTATGGAGGGCCAGAGGACCACAAAAAATTCATTATCACATCGCAAGCTTCCTTAGTTTAGCTACTACACACCATTTTCAGCACCTGAACACTCAAGTCAAGCTTTATGTTCTTGTATCCTCTTCTAAGCTGATTACTGTGTTGCTTTTCGACTTTATTAAGATAAGGGCAAAATACGTGGTTTATTATAAAACAGTAACCATGCTATAAATTGCTGGTGTGTCTGAGGTTATGTTTTGATCTATCCTCCCCATTCTCCTTTAAGAGTCAGTTTGAGTATTGTAATAGAAGTAAAATGCAAGCCCACCAAGACTAATATGCTCTGCAGTTTACCTTATCATAGTTGTTACATATTAAATATCTTGTAGAAAAGTGAACCCTTTCTTTTTGAAGTTTCTTTTTCTTTTTCTTTTTTTTTTGAGTGTGAAATATGCCCCTAAGAATGACTATAGCTGCAGATGGTGAATTAAAATCCAGATATGAATATTAACTTCTGACATTTTGAAGATCTGTGCATGGCTGCTGCAGGAAAATGCACATTCTGTCCACCCTTCTGGTCAGCTGGATATCTGCTCTCAAATAAAAAGGGAATATAATGTAAGAGCTACACTCAACAAAGTGGTAACAGTCTAGAAACTGTTTGGAATGTTATTACTATGCATGTTCTTAATATTGTTTTTCCTTCCTTTGTTGCACTTTGTACTTTTTCAACCTCACACAGTGCAGAACAATTTCCTATTCACAAGTCTTGGTAACTGACGGTACCTCGGAAAATAAATGACTGTTTTTAATTCCTGAGCAGAGAAGAATACTATTCCGTGTCAGGTGCCTGAACTCTTGCATGCTGTAATTCACATGGAGCAACACAGCCCAAAATAGATTTTGCTACCTAGGTGCTTATGAACTTACATTTTTATTAACTTATATATGAATTCTCACCCCTCCCTCCCCCCCTTCTCTCTCTCTTCCCACACACAAACTGAAAATGAAAGACGGAAAACGCCAGTTTTTGATAGATGCGTTACTGCAAGTTTTGTGTATATATTAAGCTCTTTCTGTCTAATTTATACAAACAGAGAGAGGTCTGGAAACTTTCTATTTATAAGAGAGCATTTGTATTTACCCTTGTAAGGAATATTATCCAGTGAGAATCTTCATATCACATAAATACATTAATGAAATTTGGAGTTAATTGAAACAATATGAATGGAAATCAGATTATTAAATCTGGACATTTCCATTGTAGACATAATGTCTAGACTGTCTTTACAGTCAACAGAAGGAATTAGAAGCTCACAGAATTCCATTTACTGCATTCTGAAGTAGACAACTACATGAGGACAAGATTAATTTAACCCCTGCCGACTTGATGGCTACAAAAAGTGGGCATGTTTTAGGTGGCTCCAGTATTTATATATGGCAGCATGTCTGATTAAGATGCAGCGGACCAGATCAAGGCCCTAAGTAATCCAAGAGCCTATCTCCAGCTGCTTCAGATACAGAAACAGGTAATGAAAAAGTTGAAAGCTGTGCCTGAGGCCTTAGCCACAGCTGAGCAAATAATGAAAGAACTGTAAGGGGGAGTTGAGGTTACCTTTGGCTTCAGAGTTATCTCAGCAGACATACACACGGCACAAGCTGGAGACAGAACTTAATGACGACAATGCTGTCAAGGAGGAACTAGGTGCCACTAACACCATGGAATCAAAGAACTACAAGAACATTTAGGTCAAAAAAGACTTCTGGATGCCACCTAACCCATCCTTTAGCTCAAAAACAGAGTAACTTCAAAATTAGATTGTGTGGTTGACCAGTTTTATCCCCTTCCTATTTGTCAGGCTATTGGTGAAAACAGGGCAAGGATGAGAGAAAGTCACCATAAACAAACAATTGGACTACCTCCGTGGGCATCTCCATTATAATAACCAGGAGATGCAGGAAAACATGGAGATACAGAACAACAGTATGAAACATTGGTACAGCAGCAAGAGTGCAACCACTGAGCCCAAAGCGAGGCTCTGAGCAAGGCCTGAGCCCCTCCATGGTGGCAAAGAGGAGGGGACACAGCCACATGTGTACTTAAAGTTTTGTAAACTGAAAATCCTGTTCTCTTTCAACACTGCTTCCAAAACTGCAGAATAGTAGCCAGTGGCAGATGTCAAAGCAAGTATTGGAATAAGCTGCAAATACAGTGACCCTTTCTAAGACAAGATCTGGTTATCTTTGTGTGATTGCTGATGTGTACCATAAATATGTCTTGTATTGAAGATTAGCCAAAACTAAGAGACCTCCTTGCTTGAATTCTTTATGATTGTGAGACTTTGGAAGCAAAAAAAACTCTGAGAAGAGCACACTGAATCTGGTATTAGGTTTGGTTAAAAGTTTTGTCTTGTAATTTATTTCTGTTGTTACCTTGGATCATTAATTTACAAGCATGTTTTAACTAGACCAAGTACAGTATTCATCATCTGTATATAGTATCCATCTTCTAATTTATTCCCAGAAAATAGGTCACTTGGAAACAATTCATTTTTATTACTTAGAATTTATGACAGTAGCAGCATAAGCTTACAGAGGGTATTTAGTCAAGGGCTATTATTAACTGGGAGAAGTAAGGAATGTATGTAAAAAGCTTTAACAATATTTTTGCTGTGTATTTACATTCTGTATATTTCCTGTATATTTTTTGTTTAGATTTGAAAACGGAAATCGTGGAAGGATAACTGAAAATATGAATTCTATGAATTTGGCTCAAAGTGCTGAAAAGTTTCAGAAAATAAAATAAAAAATATAATTTTTGTCTTAAATATTTCAGTCTGGAGCTGCTAGTCTGCTGAGACAATAACCATACAATGAATATAATTAGATCTTTTGTTCCTAGTGAAATAAGATTTTTTAAAAAATTGAAGTTCAAGAAGTTTAAAAGTCTGAATTTTAATACTTTCTTTATGAAAGTTCTGTCAATTATATAAATGGAAAATTATTTTGGTGAAAGGCCTATCTTGCTTCAGCTATAATCCAGAAGAGTCACAGTTCTCTCCTAGGAGATAATTACTGATGAGTAATATGATGTTATTTGAGTTCTTTTACAATAATTCTTTATAATCATATGCTTTTATTTGTGACTTTAAAATTTGAGTACCATTAATAGTAAAATAAATATGTTTTGTTTCATAAGGGAGAATGTGATAAATTTCTGCCATTATTAATCTTATCCTTTTCATTATTGCATTTTTTTACAGATATAAATAGTGTGACACAATGAATGGATATTTAAGAACAATAGCATAACTGAGATATAGCATATGAAATTCTGCAAACAGTGCTAGTCTGTTGCAGAATAAATGGGAAATTGAGACATGGGGATGTCCAATGCCTGTTCATAATGCAGAGATCTATCATCTCACAGAGATTTATCAAAATTCCAGAGTTCAGGAGCTGGAGGCACTTGACACTTTGCTGGATCAACTGTATTCTCTGTGTCTTAATAGGTACAAGTATAGTAAGAAAATTCCATGTTTCTGCCTTACTAATCTTGTTTCAGAAAGAAAACAGCATGTGTGATCATCTTGCCACAGCTCCTAATTTAAAACCTTAATGAACAATGTTTGGTAACTTTCAGGTAAACTCAGCCTTAAGGTAGGAGTGTGTATGAAAGACATGAAGCTTGAGTGGCTTCATTAAAGTACCAGTGGGGCAGGTGACAGCCATACAAATTCAGGACCCGGAGAAGAAGCAGTTGCAGTGAGTTTGTCACCTGTGCTGCCAACCAGCCAAGCAGCCCCACGTGCAGCACCTGATCAGCACACAGGTGGCTCTGGGCTGACAGAGATCGATTCTTCTTTTTCAGTTTGTAGTTAACACATTAAGGAAACCAGCTCAAGAGACAAAGTTTTTGGGTGGGCTGTGAAGGTTGGGGAAGCAATGAAGGTACTAGAATGGATTACAGAAGATAGAGGGAAGTGAAACAGGAGGCTTTACAATGCAGCAGAGAGGCACTTACGAGCATAATGCTGGAAAGATATGAGAGAATGATGGGTAAACATCATGCCTTGTTACTTTTTCTACCCATGAAACAATATGCCAGTCAGACTAAAAATAAAAAGTTAAAACATAGTTCTGTGGCCCCAAGAAAAAAGGTATATCTATATATACAGATATAGACTATGGTTATGCGATGAAGAAAAAGTGAAAGAATACCAAACCCAAACCCAAACTCAAACCAAAGAAGAAGTCCTGTGCATGATGGAATGAAGCAAGGCTTCAATGTGCTTTTCTATCTGTAGTCTCAAAAGTCTAATAAATGTCAAGCAATTCAGCCTTCCCTGAATGAAGGTATTAACAGAGATGATACTATCTACTGTGCAGATGGCTGTTTTTATGAAATTTGTAGGAGTTTAGTAACTTTGAAACATGACAATGGGTTTAAAATTAAGCACGCTGTAGAAATAAAGTAAGGGAAGAAAACACAGGTCCAACAGGAACACTTAAGCCTTCAAGCTAAAAAAAAAGATGATCACATAACACAAGTGGGCATTATGGAAGGTTACAAATTGTCAGGTTATTTAAAATGTAAACTGTTACAAGCTATGCCTGGTACCACAGAGAATGACAATCAAAATCACGAGGCAATCCAGAATTCTTCTCAATATCTTTCTCAGGTTTCTCAAGTTTCAGCTGTGTGGGAGTCCAACCTATTCAGCAGAAATAGGTTTCCTAAACACGCTGGTTTCCACACTGTGTCAACCACCAAGCTAAATTTATCAGGAGCACTGTGGTAAACACTGTAGGACTACAGAGCTGACCGAAGGAAAATTTGGTCAGATACAGCTATCAAGGTTAGCAATAAACACACTTTTTAATAGTAAGCGTGTGTACTGGTACATCACATGGATGAATCCCATGATGAGCTGATATGCAAATCCAGGATTCACAACCACTGCTGATTTAGCTTGATACGTTTCTATTTATACAAAGACTTTTCTTTTACTTCTACTTTTCGAAACACTAAAGCAGTCAGTTAAAATCCCTTTCTAATGCAAAATTACTGAAATATTGAAGTCATTATTCTTCAAATAACAGATGTAAAATTATGAATCTGGATTTGATTAAACATTTTATTAACATACTGGAATTTAAAATGCACAAATGTAAAGTGAATCATAATTATCAATCTCTGCACCAACAGAAATGACAGAAGACTATATATAATTATGTTTTACTTATGGATGGAGACCATTTCTAATATAAAGTTACTTTCTGAACATAATTATTTTAATGAAAGAGTTATTTTGTGAAGAGTTGTTCGTTCATATTGCAAACACTACCGTATCATGACATAATTTCAGATTTTAGAGCGAATCTTCAGGCAAAGAGTTATAACCAATATTGGTCCTGGTTTATGTTTATATTTTCAAGGAATTGCATAATTTCTCCACATCTTCTGATGCTACACCATAGAGAGGATTTGGAAAGGAAGTAGCATTCACATCTTCCTTAAACAGATACTAAAAGAAAAAAGATAGAATGAAATTCAAAATTCAAGTCATTCAGTTCATTTGTGAAAATGCACATATGGATGGCTGGAGATTCATTATAGAAGTAACATATGATGATAAATTCAAAGAAAACTATAAAATCTCTGAGCTTTTTTAGACCAGACTTTCAGCTGATAAAAATTAGCATAGCTCCACTGAAAAAACTCTCTGCCACATATACCTGATCAAGTCATTTAACCTTCTGCATCAGTTTCCACCTTCTTTTCTTGTCTTCAGAGCCCTTATTCTAACACACATATACTATTATATCAGGAGACTCTGCGTACAATAGTGTCATTTCAGTGGGTCATTAATTTTGGTAAATGGTCTTGTAATGTAAATAACTGGTTCTAATATTCTTGAATGGGGAATGTATGAGAAAAGAGGTAATATGAATCCTCTGGGTAAGGATTTCAGTAGTTCTAAAAATTTTGTTCAGCATCTGCCTGTACTGGAATATGTTGCACTACTGCATGGTATAACCAGTAACTATGACAAACAACATTAATAAAATTGCTATGATGAGGTCCTTTCCAACCAATTCAGACCTGTTCATCTTTCTCAGCTTTCCAGAGGTACCAATATTATGAGTAGCAATACACTACTGACTTAAAGTGACATTTTTCCCTTTCCTCTGCAAATGAATTCCATTTACTAGCTCAACACATGCCCTAGAAATATGTTATTACATACCTCATGCCATGGAGAAACACTGATTTGAACAGCAGGCGAGATTGCATACCCAGGAGACTATAAAAAGAAAAGAAAACTGATTCAGAGTATTTTTAGTGAGCTGCAAATAATATTCTGTAAATATTTTTCAATGTGGCTGCCTGAGTAACACACTCTTTGGATTCAGAATTACAAGGTGATATTATAGGCAAGAGTGTGGCAGTGCTAAGCTCACATGGTTTTGGTATTCAGGAAGGTCCAGAACTGTTCTTTATTTATGAAACCTAGAGACTCCCACAAGTGCATAACTTGTGGGTATTTAGCTGGAGATAGGACACCTTTTGCTCATGTTTTGTCATATCCATTCAGATTTAAGTTTCATCAGATGGACAAAATTCATAACACTTGTTTTCCTTTTAAAAGGAAAAATTGGTGTAAATATGTATTTTTCTAGTCTTAAAGAAATTAGAGGAAAATCTGGTACAGGACTGGACTTCAATCACAATGCCTGGGGCTGTCTTCCATGAAAATGTCTCTCCTGCTGCTGTGCTTCTGTTTTTCAACTTGCTATTAAATGAAGCCTGTCAGGAATCTATTTTAACTAAAATAAAAATGTCCTGATAAATTGGACATGATTGTGATGGGAATGTTTCCAACTTGGAGCTCACACAAACTCCAACCTGTAAGTGAATTCATTTGATCTAATGTCTCTAAAATCAGGTGTAAGGACCCTTTTATAGAAAGTAAATGGCATGTCATAGTTAATCCTATTCAAAGTCACAGCGGATTCTTACATTATTGACTGTGCAAAGGACAAGGAAGTTTTATTTTTTATTTCAAATCAAGCCTAGTTCTTTCAGTGCTAATAAGAGTAGTATCAAAATGAGGACAGGAAGGATATTTTAAACATTTTTTCTCCTTTTTATTCCAAGGTGCTTTATCTATATTATTTTTAATTATAAATAAAATATCAGAGATATCTTCATTTTAAGTCAATCATATTTGTCTTGTTGAATATAAATTTCTCTTGTTAAACAAAAATTTTAGATATTGTAATTTGATAATTAAATTTTGCCTTGAAATCTTGTGCTGTAATATGTTCTTTTAGATGTATATTTTATTCAAAAATTTTTGTTACTCTATAAGTCTCTTAATTATGATCAACAAAATATATTAGGGAAATGTGTGACCAAGTGTTTGTTTAGTGTCAGTGTGAATTTTACAGTGATGGGAATTGTGATGCATATTTAAGGTACTGGGAAATGTTATAAAATGTTTTATTAAAGTTCAGTGAGGGTGTAAAGGCAGCTTGGATGCTGAATGACGCATTTTATGTTTTTATTGTTGTTGGTATGTTTCTGTTGTTTGGTGTTCGCTTTGTTGGAAGAGTTTTTGTTTTTTCTGCTTGTTTTTGTTTTGTTTTATTTTGTTTTTGTAGGTTTTTTTTGTTTTTCTTTTTATTGGTGGGGGAAGTTGGTGTTTTGGTTTTGTTGTTTTGGTTTTTTTCCAGAAGCAAAAGGAGACAAGTCCCAGTGAACTTTTTCTTATCCACATGGCTAACATATTTCATTTAAAACTCTTTTTTTCTCCTCTGAATCAACAGCCCACTGTCATAATAGTGAGATGTTTACAAAATTGAGCTGATTTCAAATCTTCCTATGTTTTGAAAGTGCATCAATTATTAATTCTCACTTCTTTTATTAAATAGCATTCAGTGAGGGATTACACTGTTTGTTTTAATAGAACATTATTTGAAGACCACAACCTCACATTTTCTGAACATATAGAAGCAGCTATTGTTACTTACCTTTACTTTCTCAGATGAACTAAGGTCTTTGTACAATGGATTGGCAAATGAAGCGTTAGCAGTTTCCTGTATTTTCCTTGAAAAGTCAAGCAGAAAAAAAAGGGAAAAAACACCTCCATATCACACAGGTTGTCAAAGAAGCAAAGAGTTTCAGGTTGAAAAGACTTGAGGAAACAATAATTGATGGTTAAATATATTTCTGACTGAGCTCTACTGAATTTAGTCCAATATTCTGTATAAATAATATGTAGGTTAAAATAATAATTTTACATTTATGGCTGTTAAAAATGTTGCTTCTTTTGGATATGCATAGAAATATTCAGTATTCATAAAATGCAGGGACAGCGCTATGTATTAAATACAATATGATATTACCTTAAAAGTTACATTGCTATAATTTGTTTACCTGTGATAATGTTCTTTCTGTGTTTTGCTACTATCACAATAGCAATTCAGTAATTTATACAGTCTTAGGATCCAAGTTCAAGAACACATTAGTTATATAATTGTTTTTCCAATTGGGAAAGAACTTGCATTTTGTGTCAAAATCATCAATATTAGTTTTAAATCTATAGAAGCAACCCATAACTTTTGCTGCAAAGCCAGAAATAAAGAATCACTGAAGGTAATGAAATAAAAGGTTTCGTGAATGAACACAATGCCTTAAACAATTTATAATAGATGAATAGGACAAATTTTGCTAATTAGGGGTCTCGTATCCATTATAGGTTTAAAGATATGCTTTCCTGATAGAGATTTTCACATATTCCATTGTCTTTGGAAGCACTTATGACCTGTGCAGTTAATCCTATTAATTCTGCAAAAGCAGAATGGGGCTGGAACTTTCTGCCTACATCTAATTTTTTTCCCTTACAGATAGCTGGTTGCTAATATTTAACAATACTTGAAGACACAGAATCATTTAGGTTGGAAAAGCCTTCTAAGATGACCCAGTCATACCTCTGACTGATCATACCTTGTCAATTTGCCCATGGCACTAAGTGCTGTGTCCAGTCCTTTCTACCTCCAGGGATGATGACTCCACCACCTTCATGAGCAGTCTGCTCCAATGCTTAACAATTCTTTCTGTGGAGAAATTCTCCCTGATGTCCAACCTGAACCTCCCCTGGTGCCACTTGAGTTTATGTCCTCTCATCGTGTCATCAGTTGCTCAGGAGAAGAGACTGACCCCCACCTTGCTACAACCTTCTTTTCAGGAGTTGTAGAGAGTGATAAGGTCCCCGCTGAGCTTTCTTTTCTCCAGGCTAAATAACTCCATAGAACTCAACCCCAAACCACTTCATAGGATTTAAGCTGTAGACCCTTCATCAGCTTCGTTGCCCTATTCTCTGGACTTGCCTCAGCATTTTTCTTGTAGTGAGAGGCCCAGGATCATCAAAACTGTTCCAAGACCATACAAAAAGCAACAGCTCTATTAGTCAAAATTACTGAAGAATGAAGTGGAAACCAATCTTTGCTTTTGAAGAGACGTGTTATTTTTTTGTTGCTTTTCTTCCCACAGTTTTTAAGAATAAAAGCATAGGCACTCCTTTGTGTACACGGAAAGCTGTATTTGTACAGTATTCTAAGAGAAAAAATTTCCTAAAGCTTCCCATCAGTCTTGGTGATGGAGACATAGACCTTCTTTTACTAAAAAGTGTTTCTATTCCTAAACTGCTCCTATGGGTGTTTGAAGCAGTGTCTTCCTAGAGGGTGACAGACAGGCCCTGGGTTTCTGTGGCAGGCAGGACTGATGGACCAGAGTAGTTCCAAAAGCACAGCTGATGGAGGTGTTGGGAAGGGAAGCTGTGCCTCAGTGAGAGCCACAGATGAGAGATGCTGCACGATCTCTTTTGCAAATAAGCGAAACCAGAATGGCTGCTTAGGAGGAAGGCACAACTAGGCTACAGAGATATATGACCTTATGAGTTAAATCAGCACAAGACACCTAGTTTGGGTTTTAGACTAAACCAGACACATCTCCATAAATTTTTTTACATCAAGACTGTCAGAAAGCTTCTAATACCAGTCTCATAATTTATTTTGATTACCTGGCACAACACAACTATGTGGAGAGCTGAGTATTTCAACCTGTTGAGTTTTTAATTTGATCTTAATCTTAACTGTAATAAATCATGATATCATGATCTTTTGGTTATTTTAGTGAAGCTATATTACATTAATTATTTATATGCATCCTACGTGTATATTTGCATCTTAATACTCCTGAATAAAGTCCAGAAAATGTATACAGAATGTACTTTTTACTCAAAAATGAAACATGGCAGACAAAACCTGAGCCCAGGAGCAAACTCAGATGAGAAGTTTTCAAGGAGTTTGTCTCTGCTTCTAAACTAGTGCCCAAAGGGCCAGATTTGCATGCCTTAATTCCGGTGTCTCACTTGGACATCACAAACCAACTGTAAGACCTAAAAGCATGATATGGAATTAAGCACATCAGTTCTTCTTACAGTCAGTGGAGATACTTCCAAAAGGCAACCCACGTCACACAGCTCTCAGTGGGAACCACCTTTACTGTGCCAATAGCAAATGATAAGGACAGGGACAGGCCTGACTCTCTATCATCCCCCACTCCCCCATTAAACTTAAGCACTTTGTGCAAGGCCTGTATACAGTTTAATTAGGCAAGAACATCCTGAGTGCTTAAGTCTGTCCTGAGGGCAGGAGGATGCTGAACATGGATCTCCGGTTTTCTCTGCAAGGAGTATAACTAACTAGAAGGATATTGTGCCAAACTGTGGGCACCAAAAAGAGTGTTGTCTGAGTGCTTCAGCAGCATGTTTGTGGTTGCTGTGTTTGGTGCTGAAATTGGTCCTGTCTATGTGTAAGGTTTTCTCAAGCATAAAAATTGAGTATTGCTTAGGCTGCTCAGCAGATTTCAGGTGTTTCTCCACTTTAGATCTGAAACATGAAAGAAGGTATGTATTGGTCACCTAATCTAAAGGATATGAGAATTTTAAGGCCCAAAATATGGATACCGGTTGAATTTATGCACCCAAATTTAGGTGGAGAATGAGCTTTCTTAAGTTTTCTCCTGTTCTTAGAAATATTTTTGCCAAAGCAGAACTTGAAAATCACCTTGCATATACTGCTTTACATGTAACATTTCCTACACATATATGCACATAGATGCATATATATGAATGTATTTATGCAAATACATGTACAGTTACCCTCATTTGTGAATGTAGCAATCAATTCTTTAAAAGGGATACCAGTAATTACCCTTAAACATTCTGAAACATTGTCAAATTACTTAAAAGACCTCAAAAAATATGAGTGAAAATTTAATCACATGTTTACAAAGTGCTGTAATCGATCAGTTGATGAGGTGGTAACTGCCTGAATCACAGAATCACAGAATATACTGAGTTGGAAGGGACCCATAAGGATAATGGAGTCCAACTCCCAGACCTGCACAGGACCATCTCCAAGAGTCACACCATGTGCCTGAGAGTATTGTGAAGAATGTTTTTCTAATATCCAACCTAAACCTTCTCTGACAGAACTTCAGGCCATTCCCTTGGTTTCTGTCACTGGATACCAGAGAGAAGAGTTCAGTGCCTGCCCTCCTCTTCCCCTCACAAGGAGGTTGTAACTGCAGTGAGGTCTCCCCTCAGTCTCCTCTTCTCCAACTGAACAGACCAAGTGCTCCCAGCCACTCCTCATACGGCTTCCCCTCAAGGCCCTTCACCATCTTCGCTGCCCTCCTTTGGACACTCTCCAATAGCTTAATATCTTTCTTATATTGCAATGCCCAAACCTGCACACAGTATTCAAGGTGAGGCTGCCCCAGCGCAGAGCAGAGCATGACAATCCCCTCCGTCACCCCACTGGTGAGGCTGTGCCTGATGCCCCCCAGGACATTGTTGGCCCCCCTGGCTGCCAGGGCACCGGCTCATATTCAACTTGCCATCAACCAGGACCCCCAGGTCCTTTTCCATGGCACTGCTTTCCAGCATCTCATTCCTCAGTCTATACGTACATCCAGGATTGCCCCATCTCAAGTGGAGCATCTGGCACTTCCCTTTGTTGAACTTCATATGGTTGGTGATTGACCAGTCCTCTAATTTGTTGAGGTCTCTCTGCAGGGCCTCTCTGCCTTCAAGGGAGTCAACAGCCCCTTCCAGTTTCATGTCATCTGCAAATTTGCTTGGTATCCCTTCTATTGCTGTGTCCAGGTCATTTGTTAAGATGTCGGAGAGCATTGGGCCTAAGATGGAGCCCTGTGGAACCCCACTAGTGACAGGTGGCCAGGCTGATGTTACCCCATTCCCTATTATCCTCTGTGCTTGACCCGTGAGCCGATTGCTCACCAGCCCCTAGTATGTTTGTCCAGATTTGTGCTACATATTTTGTGCAGAAGGATTCTGTGAGAGACAGTATTTAAAGCTTTACTAAGAAGTCCATGCTTGAGAACTAAGGTGACATAGTCTCATTGCTTTACATGTTGTCCATACATCTCTAGAATTAAACACAATACAGTAGACTTCTAGTTTATCAGAAATATGAAGCTCCCCTTATTACAGAAAAGCAATGATATGTCCACTACTGTTCTCTGTCACCAATATAGATACCGATGAGGAAGGCATAAAAGTGCAGGACTAGTCAGTGGAGTAACTTTTGCTATCTGGTCATCGGTTTACACCGTCATTTTAAACTGCTTGATTGGACAGTTTAACTAAATGTATTGTAGAGGCTTGAGTTAAGCTCATTCCTTCAGTGCTTGCTGTTACTTGCCCTAAGCGAAACATTGCCCTGATAGAAAATGATAGCTTATTGCTACAGGAAAGAGAAATATGCCCATCACAAGATCTCATAGTGGGGAGAAAGTTATATGTACGACCACTGTGCTCGAAGGGTAAGAGTAATTCATTGTTTGAAAACTTACAGTTGATCAAAGGGAAATGTTTATAAATCTCATTTGTGAGGAAAACTCATAAATTGTAAGTTCAGAAGACTCTACCAAGCAGGGAACAATTAGGGTTAAAAATGTCAAGCACAGAAGAGTTAAAAAACAAAAAAAAGACTCAAACGTGAGTAAAGCAGTTCCCTAACTCATCTCCGTTCTTTAGTAGGGAAAAGTGCTGCCTTGTTAGGGGTTTCTCCTCTACAACTTCACAGAGACAGGAGGAAGTTGAGTTGTATGCTCCATAAAATGCATGCCAGTTTATAAGGGGACTGCTAAGTAACATAGTGCTTTTTAATTCAAATTAAACTATCCAGATTTCCTTTGTTTGGATGCAATAGCTCACAATTTTCAATGTACCTTTCGAAGAAAAATTAAATCTTTTATACAGGACACAAATTTGTAGGAAATACAGTACTGGAAGAATGCTTATCATCTGGACCATAACAACAGTGACAAAATCCTAGTGGACCAAAGATTCAATTACAATTAAGCTACTAATTAAAATAATCCCTTTAAGGCATTCTTTATAGATGTTCTAAAGCTTCAGTTCTAAACAGAAACTAACCTAAAGATCTCAATTTCCAAAATATTTATAAAATCTTTTCAACTAAGTTTAGATTCTCAGAAGAAGGCTATATTTTGCACATCCCACAGAAGAAACAGGAGGCATGATGCAAGGAGAGAAGACTTTCCAGAAGCTGCATCAAGAATCATCTACAAGTCACTTAGATGTTTGATTAGACTGTTAATGTGCTGTGCTCTCTCAGTTTCCAAAGTCTGCACTTTGGACTTTTTGAGTAGCATTAGACTAATACACCAACTCCCACACAACAATTACAGCTGATGCTTCCAAATTTTGGTTTTCTTTTGCCCATAAAATGGCACATTTTTCTCCCATTTTACAAGAACAGTATCTGTCTCTATTTCAGTTCACAAGCTGAAAATGATTCAATAAATATAATTATACTGTCATTCTGTTTATCACGTTGGGATATAGGAACAGAAACATAGCCAGCAATGACCTCTGGCAGCCCTTCAGATCCACTTGGAGAGCCTTGCCTGGAATACACTACCTGTTCCTCCACACCAGACCTCCAGAAGGGTATAGTCTAATTGCAGAAGGTCTGGCAACAGAAGCTGGGAATCATCATAAGTAAACCTTAACTATGGAGAAAGTGAAAAAAGCACTGAGCTTTTCAGTCTGTAGGAAGCAGCCTGTAAGGAGGCATGACAATCGACTTCAAGAACAGAAAAAGCTTTTTGCAAGGAGGAAGGGAATGATCTGTTGTTGTCCATGGTGAATAGGAATGAACTTAAATTGTAAACAGATATATCATTAGTTAGAAAAATAACTTTGTAACAGTAAACTTCTTTCTACCCAAGGTATCAAGATTGCCTGAAGATGCCATCAAATTCATGTTGCTAGAGGTCTTTAAATGCAAATTTTGGAGTGATGCAAGTGAGTCTGTTATGGGACAGAATAAAAAATGGGTTTGTGGGTCCTTTCTTTCCCTGTGATTTTCTATCACTTTAAAGTACTTGCTCAGAGCACCTCAGTTTTTCACTCTGTTGCCTGTGTGGAAAGATACATTTTTGATATGATTTGGAAAATTTAATGTAGAGTGTTCATTAAGATTGACAGGACTGATAACATCTGTGGTACATTAGCCTCACAACTGATGGCACAGATCAAGAATAGGAAAGAAACAAACTGAAAGGATCCAGGGACATTGACTTCTTTGAAGGTAATAGCAAAAAAGCATATCTTCGCTGGGCAGAAAGTCACTTACTTTTCATATTCTCACTTTTCAAAGTAAAATGAAGTATGAAAAGGAATCTGCAATAAAATTGAAGCTAAAATGAAGCTTTGCTTCTATTTGGTCAATAAGGACAGATGTCACTGATGGAGTGGAGTAACTGGCAGCCTTCCCTTCTGGACTAGAAAATCATCTCTGCAGTGACAACAGGAATGCAAGAAACTTGTAAGTTTTCTTAAATTTTTCCCAATTTGGAGTTTCTATAGAAAAGTTTCATGCATCCCAGCTGGAAACTGGTAAGTAGCTTGCATATCTGAATGTTATCATGGTAATGAAGTGCACTGTTGCCAAGCCATGTAGCCAGCTGCTTTTGTCCATTAGGAAATAAACCTATATGATGACTTGCAGTAAATCCCACTCACTCACTGGAGTGTTTAAAGCCTGCAGATCAGAAATTAAATTCTGGCAAAAGAAGGCAAGGGAGAGAGTGAAGGGGAAGTGGGGCATCCTTTCTATGTTGAAAGGAAGGGTTAAGACACTATTAGTCTCTCTAGTGAAGAAAAAGGGGAACAAATGTAGTTCTTAGGTTCTCACCACTGTTAGTGACAACTTCTTATCCATCAGTTCTCCAAGGGGTCTCCAGCCTGCCCCTACTGCCTGATACTTGGTTTTCTGCTGAAAAAAAATCAGTGAAACTTCTCTAGCTCTTGCTCACATTCCTGTGCCATTTCCTGGGAGCTACCACCTGCGACTCTTACTATGCTTCTAGATAACCGTCTGCCAATGCCTGTGTGTGTGGTTCTGTATCAGTAAGGAAAGGAAATACTAATAGAAATTCTTTAAAAATGACTAGAAAAAGAATTTGTCAAAAGGCAGTAAATATGGCCTCAAGTGTGTGAAATTTTCCCTAGAGTGACTCTAGTGCCTAATGACTTCTAGAAAACGACATGATCCAGGAGGGTTAAAAGTGGCCACAAGCCTTGAAGAAAAAAATTAATTGTAGGAAAGTATCATTTATATGCCTATTAAAGTTCTCTCATTCATCAAATCCCTAAAAAAATAGGAATAAAATCTCATGCCTCTGTGTGGTGCTGTCACATTGTACATTTTGCAGACTTATGCAAACAGAAATAACTTCCTATTATAAAGCATTATCTTAAAGATCCAAACCTCAGTATGGTAACACTGTCTGCATTTTGACTAGTCAGTTCTGAATACTGATTAAGCAGTTAAGGAATAATTTGCTTTAATTCACCACCATGTTTCCAGCTGTGATTTTTGTAACCAAACTATGGTTGGCACTAGGTAGTTGAAGAGGGCGAGACAAACTGCCTGGTTGAACTTACCTTCTTAAGTTCAAAGTTTTAGATTTTCACAGTTTTATAGTTTCAATCAAATTGTCATTGATTAGCCAGATCATTTTTAGCAAGATGCTTATAAAATGCATTTTAACTCACATGTAGTGTCACATGATTAAAAGCAATGAAAACAAAAAGAAATTTGTTCTGTACCATAGGAAAAATTATTTTGCAATCTCAGTTCCTAATAGACAAAACTTGTAATCACAAAAATTTCCATCTTATATATTTTTAGCGCCATAGTAAGAAGATCCTCATTCATCCCTGTTTTAACACATACTTATTAGGACACTTGAGTGCTTGGCATCATATTGCAACAGGGTACAAAAAAGATTGGGGTTTTTTTAGCATACATAAGTACAAGAAATGAAAAATTATCCCTTGAATAGAGGTATGTGGGTAGAACAGACATGAATGGCAGTGCAGTAACCTTTAAGCAGACATTTATGGAAGGAAAAGGTAGAATGGAGCACTGAGACCATAGAAGTAGTGTAAGAAACAAAATTTTTTTAATTAAAACACCATCAAACGTTTTAGATATTAAACTTTTTTTACCGATTGAAATTACAAAAAGAAAAACAAAAAGAAAAATCTACCAGCTCTTACAATACAAGTAATCACACATTTCTGAGGTGTCTTTCCCTATGTGTGCCTTAGCAGATTATATTAATGTACATTAAGTCTTGAAGCCCCTACAAAATCAGATAAGAATACGTTATTCCTGCTTTACAGAAGAGGAAGGAGATGTAAAGAAAGCAGGTGAAGCTGTGCACTCAATTAACGGTAGCACAACCTATAAAGGCTCCTGCTTCAAAATTTTGCTTCTGTGTCCATAGACAGCTCTACCTGTCAGGGGAGCATGCGGTGATAGGAGACATGTCAGCAGCAATAATGTCAGGACAGGAGTCTGCATGGTTTAGTGGATAGTTTGGGAGATAACAACATCCCCAAAGAGAGAAAAGTCTATAGCAGATAACAAGTTTAAAGGAAAAGAGACAGCTTTGAAGATGAATTCTGGAGGAGAAAATGAAGGGTGAGGAAAATCTAACAACATGAAAATGGACAAGACAATGCACAACAGGAACTGCTGAAAGGGAGGAAGGGACAGTGGTAGGTACTTACCAATAGAGAAGGATCTAGCAGAATAAGTTAATAGATGGGCAGAGAAGCAACACAGGTGTTAGAGGAAAATAAGAAACCAAAAAAAAATATCTTACACTAGGGAAGAGAGAGAAAGCAGAGATTATCAGATGAATGATAGGAAGGGCTAGGAAACATATCTGTGAAACAGTGAACTGTCAGTGTAAGACATATCCTAAAAAAACCTCTGAACTCTGAATTTTATAATTTAAGAATACTCATAAATGCTACAATCAAAACATTCTAAGCAGTCAAGCCTTGTTTCCTGTCTAGGGTCCACTAGGGTCAGCTTTTATTGCAAAGCTATGTTTTCTGCTTAGTATTGCCTATGAAGACAAACAGACTGTGGGGAGATTTAAAAGTTGAAACCAATGAGACTGGGCAGTTAGCCATTGTTTTGTGCCACATTTGTGTCTGCTTTATGCAAAATAAAAGTTTCACTTACGTTTCTGGCCCATTCTTCTTCGAAAGAAAATACAAGGCAGCAGCTGTAATTTTAATCAGCAACAAACCAATACCCAACCCAATCCAAATATCTGCAAAATAAGAATAAGCAAAGACAGAAATAAGTAAAACAAAACACATGAAGAATGAATTGAAAGATATTTCTTTCTTTTTACAGACCCACCATTTTGTAGAAGACTTGAAGTTGGAGACTGAAGAGGCTTAGCACTCATGTGGCAACGGTTTCCTTTCCATCCTTTTCCACAGCTGTGAATTAAACAAGAATTTTTGGAAAAGGGAGAAGCAGGGATCATAAACAGTGATGAACACACAGGAAATGCAAACCATTTGAGCACTTTTGCCAGCAACTAAAGCTTATCCAGGAATCACAAAGAGCAGCATCAAAGTTAATATAATGGAATATAAGTGAGAAATACACAAAACAAATTTAGAAGAGAGAAAAATAAAATAAAACTAAGTTCAAAGCTTAGAATTGGCTTCTTTGCCTACATTGCCATCATATTGTTCTCACACAGCAAAAGAGATTTGACTAATTTCCCTGTATTCCCCGTGTGAGACTTAAATACATTTCTGAGTTGAGGAACTGGGACCTTAATGTAGAGAAACACAGTTAGAGATGAGAAAGATGTTTTCTTCTCCCCGACAAATCTGTCTCTCTTTTGTTTTACTATTTTCTTGTAAAAATTATACCTTTCCAACAAATGCATCTTCAGAACCAAAGCACTACATTTGAGATAACAACTGCAGTCATGTAAAATTATTCTAAAGTTGCTCTTTGGTAAAATCTAGCCTGGATTTGAAGCGACCAGAATACAAAAGATATGACACAAGCTTTGCTGTTTTAATTTGATGCCTGATGGTTAGTCACAGTTATGAAAAAAAATCTGTATCATTTGTCATTTTAATTTGTCTAGGTATAGCTCTTGTGTGCTTGCTTTTATTGTGGCCTCCTCCATCAGAATGAAGGGCCAGGGACACCTTGGGGAGGGCTGGCTGCCTTTGCTGAGACACATTCAGCCTGAGGAGTCTCAAAGCGGCTGTAGGCACCTACATGTACAAACCCTAAATGACAACTACTATAAAGGGTTGTTAGAGGGATAGCCACATACTGACATCTAAATTTCAGGCACCCCGTGTGATGACTTAACCCCACCCTGAGTGTCATGCTGGAATGACTTCTACCAAATTTTCACTTATCTGCAGGACTGGTGGTTTATGATCTTCATAAATTTTCAACTTTTTTTAAAAAGGAATATCAGAAAAAAGTGATGGTACTAATCCAGTTTCAGTCCTACCAATATTGAATACATGGGAAATTTTTTTCACTTTTCATGATTTGTCTTTACAGTTTCAAAAACAATATGGGCTGGATTGCATATCGAGTTTCTTTCTTACTGTAATACACCATTTTTTCATATTTACCAATTATTACAAAGTAATTTCTATTATGAAATTGTGGTTTCCTCTCTTTAAATGTGTGATACAAAACTTTACGTATACACAATTAAATGTTTACATTAAGGCTATTTTATTTGAACATGTGAGAGGACTTCTGTTGTTTGGTAAGTTTAGCACATGGTTGCCTATGTGCCTTGCCCTAGCAGTTACACAGTGAGCTAACTAGGCATTCCAGAGGGAAGGGAGTATTCCATTTTCCTAGAAAATGACTTAGAGTAGTGGATGCAGGGGGAGGAAGGGTGGGATGACAGCAGCAGCAAGAACCTACAGCCTCAGTGACATTTAGGAGAATCCTGAAAGGAATAGGGCATGTCAGAAAGCAGATCTGTATCTCAGTCTCAGACATGACAGGAAGAACATGACTTCCCTGGAAACTAAAAGAAACTGATGCAGGATCTGTTAGAACTCAGTGACCAATTGAAATATTGCAAGCACAGACCAAGCCATAAGGGAAGTAGCAGCCCTACTCAAACACAGTGGACCCAGAGAGATTTATTTAACTCATTTTATGCCACAGACCTAAGTTTTCTCTGGTTAAAGGGTTACCTTGCTCAAGGTTAGTAATTGATATAACTAATGAAGCCTATCTTTAGAAACCAGAGCCAGTAGTTCATTCTGACATGATGTCTTTTAAGTAAAAATGGCATAATTTCAGCTGACAGCTCTGGCTGAGCTGGACACCCATTGTATTCAGTGACAGAAAATACCTGGTCTCTTCAGTCCTCCTTCTTCTTTAGCATATTACAAAAAATCATGTCATTCACAAGCTGCTCTCTTATGCAGACCGATGATTTTATACAAAAGTCAAACTGCAGCTGGGCTCATACCAAGCTCTGTGGATCCATGTAGAAACATTGCAATCTGATGGTAATCACCCATCAAAATAATTTTCTGATTGCTCTCAATTGTATAATTTCTTTTCCCCCAATTTGCCAAATTTTCTGTCGAGTTAGATATGCTTTTAACCAAAATTGCCCTCTTTCTTGTCACTGCAGAACTTACTTGACTGTAAAGAAAGAATAAGAAAACAGATTTGCAGCTGTGCACAAGTACTACTCAGGCATGGCAAGAGAGGTGCCATCTGCTGCTCTGGAGCCAGTGGGGCAGAGTTCAGAACTGCAAAGAAGTAGTTCTCATGAAGTAAGTCTGTCTACTGGTAAGAGTATAGGAAAGTTCTACTACCCAGAAATAACTAAGTATATCTTCACATGCTATGTTTCCATTTATTGATCGAATATTTCCCCATATTCATGCTGTGTTTGAATTATGGATAAAAAACTTAAGCAGCTTTTATTCATATACATAACTAGTTTATCTTCCTAAGCATGCATACATACAGGTTTTATAATCAACTACTAACTGCCTTAGGTTGGTTGTTTATATCCCTCCAAATCTCTGAATTTGAACAGTACTTTTTTATGTTACATGACACACATCACTTAGGAATCTGATGTCAGATTATCAACATGTACAATTTTGGCCAGTGAAATGATTTTCCACTGTGTCCATCTAGGTCCCTGCCATTGCTTGGAAAAAAAAAAAGGATAGACAATGCATTAAAGTAGAAAAAGATAGTACCTTTAAACCTGGTAAGTTATTAGGACAAATTAAAAAAATAGATGAGAAAGATAGTGTAAAGCATGAAGCATGGGGCTACTTATAGGGAGAGGGAGGAGGTAAAGAAAAAAAGATGAGGATAGCAAAGACAACATAGCTAAACCTCAAAGACAAGGATGGAAAAGGAGTGGTAAAACCCACAAAACTTGAAGAGTGAGTATATCAGTTGGTTAAGAGTTCCTACTTGTATCTTCACACATAAATTTATTTGTTAATTTCTGACTTGAACAGGGAATTTTAGCAATCACCCCTGCCACTAAGGCAAAATAGAAGACTATCAGAAAAATCTGTTTTATAATTTGGAGGTTTCTTCAACTCTTTATACGGTTTGCTTTTTCATTACTAACAAAATTCCAACTTCTCAAGCGAAAAAAAAAGGCTTGAGAAAGTAAGAGTTACAGCTAGTTGAGAAGCTGCAACTTTCACTGAGGCTCCAAGAAAAATGGGAAAATTGTTCATTATCCTTGACTCTCAGCTGATAGAAACACTGCCTCTGTTTTTTAATGAAGACAAGCATTTTTGTGCCCAGAAAAGAAGGAAACTCATCTTAAATAAGCAAAACAATCTAGTTTCATAGATATCTTGCAATATTTTGTTCCTTTTATAGCTATCCTTTATAGAAACTCTAGCTGAATACAGTCACAGCTGTGGTGAAGAACTCACTCTCTAATTTGAGAGGAGAGAATAGAATGAGATTTGTAATGGCACTAATATCTGCCAATAACTTACATTAGAGAAGAAGAGAAGAGAACAGTTTTAGACCACAAATGTAAATAAAACAGAAATAATTCTTATCAAACTACTCCAGTTATTCCAGTCCATTGGAAAGTAGAGGGCTAATTTCAAAAAAATAAATACTTTAGGCATGGTCTTCTATAAGATATTGGAGGTTTTGATAAGAAATTCAGAAAACTGAGAATATTTTATGTTTGAAAATGCTATACCATGATATATTATCTTATATTTAACAAAATCCATTATAGGCCATAAACAACCAATCAAAATATTTGGTTAACTATGCAAAACTTATACAACAAACCCCCAAACCTATTGTACTTAAGGAATGAGGTACATGTACCCCCTTCTCTGAGTCTGATTCTTCTTGGCCTTCTGCCTGTGCTGTCCTTTGCAACTGTGTGAGGTAGCTGTTGAAATTACATTCCTCTACTCCAGTGACATTTCCTGTAGACTTCACCCTGTCCAATGTATGTAGGACTAGGCAGCTGATAAAAAAGTGGAAGAGTCCCTCTTTTCATTGAGGAATAAAATAAAAGTATCAGGAAAAAAGGTGATAAAGGCAAGCATAGTATTATTTTATACTGATTATATAATATATATAGATAGATATTATATACAGTAATGGAACAGGTTTCCCTAGGTGTTTGTGCTGAGGCCACAGAAACCTAGTCCTATGCTTTTGCAATAACAATAATATCGTCTCAACCCTCAGACTTCATCCTTTGCCTGTAATTGCAAAAAGAGTATGTGAATAACAGTAGTAATACAAGGTCACTTTAGAGGAAATGAAGTCAAACTTCACCTTTCTGCTGTACAGTCCTTGATACACATAATCCTGAAGTGAACTTTAATTACTCTAACAGCTCCAGGTAGGTCAGAGCAGGCTGTGTACGCACTCAAGAGATGGTTCACTTGAGGTGCAGCTAATGAGGGAGAATACTCTTAACTACACACCAACTGCTGTGTATGGACCCTGCTTTGCTTTCAGCTGGGAGGCAGGTAAGTTGCTTCTTCAAAGTCACAATTAGCTTCCTCTCTGATGAAAGCAGCTGGGGATACGCAAATGCTGATGTGGTGGAAGGACCTTACAGAGTACAGATCAACCATGTCTTCTGGGCTATGTGTTAAATCTTCATTAACAGGGTAATGGGAACTTTGAAGGGCTTGCTTAATAATCCTCTTTTGCTATTTTATTTTTAAGACAGACAATTCTGAAAAAGCTCTGAATTTATCTCTTGAGCCATGAAGCTGAAATTCCATATTATTTATGTACAATTAATATTCTTGGACTAATGACATCTTGACTAATTAGCAACATCACATTTTACATGCGTCTTAAGCTTATTTGAAATACAGATATAGCCACTGCAATCCATTTAGACAGGAAACTCCTCATAGTTGAAACAGGAGGAGCAACAGAGAAAGACAGATGAAATAGCCCTTGAATACTTCCATCCCAGTGCACATCCTAATCTATCCTGCCTGACAAAATGTCTTGCGCTATTAGCAAGTTCTTATGGTAAAGTCACCCTGGAAGGCAGGATGTTAACCCCTCAAATTTGCTTCTGGGATTTCCAACTAATTTTTTACCTAATATACATCTTGGTAATGCAGAGGAATGAACTTAGCATTGCCTGTGTTGCTGCATCCTGTGCTGGCAGTTATGGCTCATCTCATTAGGAACAAAAAATAAAAACCAGACAAGTTGTCTGTTGTTTTCTGATGATCAGTCAGGGCAGGTTTAATTTACAAGGACATGTCTGGCTGATACACTGCTTCATTTCAGATTATCAAGGCACATCTGATTTTCTTATTTTTATTTGAAAAATTTCTTATAGAGAAAACCTAGTCTGTTATGTCTTGTCTATATTCAGAATGATCAAAATTAGTCAGTCAACTATTTAGTGTTCATGTTATTAATAGTATGTAGATTAAGGTAATAATAGGTGGATGATTGTAGTTGTATGTTCCTGTGAGCATGAATGCACACTTTGCAATATCCTTTAGAGAGTGTACTTATGAATCTGCCACAATGCACTGAGCCAGTACCTTTTGTGTGAACTCAGATTTGCCATTGCTATGTTTCTAATTCATTTGCTATGTTTATAATACATTACATGGGGGTCATTAGACATGAGTGCTCATATTATCTGGGAGCTGTGCCATATGTATTAGAGTGCAGGATGCTCCAGGAGTGGTGACAGAGAACATAGGGGAAAAAAACCCCACCAAACCCACAACCTAGTTCTTTGGACAAAACAGAGACTTTACATCCCTCTGCTATATCAGTGTAGAAATTTCTTTGTGCACTAATCTTTGCAATCCATATTATACAAAATAAGCTTCACTAGATCCTTGAATAGTGTGATGAAAACAGTGACTCTTCATTCCATTACGGAGAAAGAAGTAACCTCTGCTTCAGCAATGTAGTTATCCTTTTGCACACATACTCTAAAGATTTTTAGATTCCGTAAACTTCCAGTAGCACAGCAAGGTGGCAAGAAACATGGAAAGCAAGAATTCCCCATAAGTGGCCCTAAAAAAAAGCTACCTAATACCCGAATAGAATTATATAATGTGACTGTATGGCAATAACAGCCTAGATTTGAGGATATAGAATAGATATAGCTTCTGTTCTGAAACCTGCTAAAATTCATAACTGGCAAATACAAATGACTCAACATGAAGGAGAGCAATACAACGTATAAACAGATTCTAAATGAAATGTAAGTACTCTGAGAAAAGATCTATGCACCCTCATAGATTATTCAAGGAAAGTAATGGTTCACTTTGTGTCATAAAAGCATGCCGGATGCATAACAAATAAGATAGAAGACACTAGAGATTACAATGATTAGAGTCATATGGCAGAGACTGAAAAGATCAGATTTAATTTATACAGAAGATGAGTGGGAGAAGATATGCTGAAGGTAAACAAAATGATATATGGTAAATGGAAGAAAAATTGTGTGTTGCTGTCTATCTTCTAAAACATTCAATCAAACTGAAAGGAAATACATCTTAAACTAATAATAAGAAACCTATTTGTCACATAGTTCTTAACTGACCTGAGGGAGTTCTTGCCATAGCAAGTTTTAGAAGCCAAGAACTTAATGATATGTACTAGATAGAACCCTCAAAACAGAGAATGAAAGTCTTTAGAGACTGTAGAGCTTAATGGGATAACTGATGGCAATTTGGAAGAAAAAATCTTATATTGGCATCATGATCCTTTACATGTAGCTTTTTCCCAGAGTGTGCTGGGAGCTACTCCCAGTTCCCTAGCACGACACACTCTGGTTACTCATTGCTATTATAGTCACAATGAGAGGTTCTAATTACAGCCTGAGTGGAATTGGAAAAAGATAACTATTATAAGGAAGGACTCAGTCAGTGTATCTAATTGCCTTTTATGGAGAAGCACAATGAAACTACGTTGGCCAATTTTAAAGGTTTAGAGAGGGATTTAATTTTTCTGATGTAAGCTACCTGAAAAGGGAGGTATCTAGAGGCAGTGCAGACAAGCTTAGAGTATGTGGAATAAGGAGACCAATTCTAATCTGGATCCTGTAACAGTATCACAATGACTAGTTCAGATTTGATAGGTACGTTTAGCTGTTTCAGTTAATCAAGAGGAGCAACACCTTCATGCTTGCTGTTAAATGTTGAAACAGAAAACAAGCAGCATCAGGTGTTACAATAGGAGCATGGGGGTGGGCTTTGTATCACTGACCGCCTGTGAATGACAGGCTGTTAGGTGCAAGCAAAGCAGTTATTAAATGGGGAAGGGTAAATGCTTTTCTTTAATGTTCGTCATTTTGAATAGAGAGGATTGAAAAATCTCAGAGGAAATTTCACTGAAATTAGTTGACACATGAAAAAGTTCATATTTCACAGAGAATGTGAGTTTAAAGTTTAAAGAAACTCTGACAGTGTCTGAAACCTGTCTGATCGGCCTGATTTCTTGTCTGACTTCTACACTAACTAAAGTAAACAAAGTTTGCGGAGATAAAGGACTTCACAACACGAACCTATAAGGTTTAAGTGAAGACATTTTATTCCACACAGCACACAGATTATATAGGGTTACAGGTACATCTTATTGGCTAAAAAGGTCTCGCCCCAAGCACGTTAGAACTTTTAATTGGATACAAGCTTATATCTCACAAGCCCAATGTTTACATTATCTCATCCTGATGTTTTGAGGTTCGTGTCCGGAGTAGAGCCAGGCCTGGGAGTACTCCTCAGGATGAGCTAGTAGGGAGTAACTGAGGCCTAACGGACAAACAGCAGGTGTGACCTTGCTTTTACTGCCATATCTGCAGAATCTACTTTTGCTGGGATATCAGCAGAATTCTCATGGCTAGATCAGTTGAATTCTCATGGCCAGAGCAGTTTAGATTGCTCAGAAATTCACTTTCTGCAACAACTAACCACCTCGGAACAAACTCAGATTTTGAATTTATTATGCTGCGAATTACAGAGTTTTGAAAAACAAATTATTTATTGCTTCACTAAAATTCTTCCTGTTTCAGACCACTGTGATAGTCTTGCACATGACAGAATTTTTTTCAGGGTGTTTAATCCTACCATAAGGAAATGCAGAACTATATGGAAATCATTTGCTGTGTTATTTGCTTTTGTGCCTTTACTCTGTAATGAAATAGGCCTCAGAAGAATTCACTGAAGGTTGATATGTGATGCACACTCTATTTTATGATACAGATTTCAGATATTCAGCTACAGCAAGGAAGCAGAAATATGTGTTCACAGCAGATGGTCAGACCTGAAATTCACCATTTCAAACCATCACATTCTTTTTTATGCTACCTTTCACCAACTTCTTAAATAGTAGTTTTCTGATAACAGATTTTTCACAACTATATCACTGAGTTAAATGCTCCACTGTGATAAATCTGAAGCTGCCCCTGACACTGAAGAAAGGATTTGATGCTAAATTCAACAGCGAAATGACTATTTCTTTAGCTAAACATTAAACAAAATAAAAATCTTAAGAATTCCTCCAGAAAAAAAAAAGGATTTTTAGAATGAATTTTTTTCTAGGAAACAGCCAGTATTTCAACCCTAATTCAAAGGTCAAACTACGAGTGTTGTTTATCTCTTACTGATGATGACACAAGACATTCACTCAAAAGAGAAAGCTGCAGCTTGAAACAATGTAGTAGGCACATTGATCTCTGATGACTGGAGAGCAGAGTCCAAATTACAACTGAGCCCTGAGTTTTAATCCATGCCTTCGAGTCTGGGGTTGTGCTTGGTAAAAAGTGACCCTCAGAATGAATGATCTTCTCCATAAAAACTCATTTTAAACTTGCATAAACCAGTGAAAATTAGTCATTTTGTGAAAGAGAATCAAAATATGGGATACTGGGAACACAGGGATTGGCACCTTGCCAACTGAGGGAAGTTCGGTGCAGGTATGCCAAGTTCTGTGACTGGCATATAGAGCATTTCACTAATGAGAAGAGCAACTGATCTCCATCTTCTCTTACTCTAAGGAACCTAGAGACTGAAGTAATACACATTACCATTTACAATATGAGGTGAACCTACTCAAGAAGTCTGTATCAGTGCAGCAGCACCTAAACTGGTGAAGCAAACTGAAAAAGTTCACTGAAGAGATAGGCCTTGGCTTAAACCAGCTTACAGTAAAGAAACAGTCCTTCATGCCAGCCTGTCTATCCATCTTGTTTCCTAGATCTTTCTTTTTTCCTCCTTTGTTTTTTTTTTTCATTTTTGTCCAATCTTACATGGCTTTCTTTGTTGTGTTTCTCTTTTATTCTTTCCCTCCTTCCCTTTTGCTCATTGTGGAGCATGAATTTGGAGCTGATGCTTAATTTGCTCTTGCAGAACACTCCAAATAAGGGAAGAACATAGACAGAAAGAGGCCAAGGAGACGAAGCGACAAAGAAATATAAACCTCTAGGAAACACTTTTTACATGTTTATGTCTCAAATACAGACCCTAGTCACAACTTTTAGAGGACTGAATAAAGATTAAGAGTGACCTGACAGAAAGGCTGACTGTGCTGCTGTTTTGACATCTGGTAGCAAAATCATTTTGCTTTCAGAAACAACACTGATTTCATATTTAAGTAAAATTAGAAAATAATGCACTGGGTTATAGAAGAAACCTGTTCGTTTCACAGAAAAAAAAGCTTTTTTTCTTAGATGACAGTTCTGTTGATAGAACAGACAGGGTTATGTATCAGTAGAAAACCTGATAAAAGATCAGAATATTTTTACAGTGCCTGCATGTTTCCACAGAAACCATCCTTTTCTTGCTCTGTTTTTGCTAGATTGTGGGTTTGGGTTTTAGTTGGTTTGGTTTGGGTTTGTTGTATTTTTTTTTATTTTTGGAGGGGGAGAGTTAGGAGGTGTTGTTTATCTTTTCTGTTTTGTTTTTTAATGTTTGCTCTTATTGCTTTTAATTGGTAATACTAATAGTGCTACATGCTCATTACTTTATTATCTGCACTATAATTAGTTAGATAAGAAATAATAGATATTTATTGCAAAATCAGTTCACAAATCTGCTTTTCACTGCACTTTATCCTCTAAATAGATTTCTTATGAATGAATCTACAATGCCCGGGTGAAATTATTATATTAAAAGCTTAAGCAATGGATGGTCTGTGTTAAATTATACATTTGGCACAAATAATGAAAAAAATGATAAAAGTATTTTCTGCCTTTCCTGCTGCCCCTTTTCAGCACTAGTTTAGTCTTTTTATCAGCTGAAATGGTCTGCTTTCACCAGAGCATGCCAACAGCAGACATTGCTCCTGGCACATGGATTGTAGTATATATTGGAGATTATAAATCATTTTGTCATTCTCAGACAGTTGTAAATTTATCTGCTTACACAGGAGACAACACTGTACAATAGCATCTAATGCTGCTTCTCACCATTGTACAAGCTAGGTGCACAAGTAAATGATAAGATTACATCTACAGAAATACATTCTTTAAAACTTTCTGCTTGTATTTGAAATGTATGTCTGTGCAAAAAAACCCCAAACACACACAAAAGCCACAAAACTTGTCTTTTGCTTACCATCCATGTACTAGAGAGACAGTGGTATACTCTGTGAATTACACATTGCCCAAAAAAGGCTTAAGTTTTCTAATGAGTTCTACATGTGCCAGTGTGGCCCACAGAAAATAACGCAGCGATGTTGTCCCTGCATAATTTACAGATACTAGAGATGAATTTCACAGATGCTTGGGGAGTTCTCTCTCTAGTTTCTTGCTAACAAGTTCAATTTATGAAATCTTCAGAGGAATGACCTTTAAACAATTTAGGAGAACCTAAGACACTTTAGATGCAATAAAAATAAATTCATCACAACTCTTCTCCCAGGTCCACATTCTGTTAGCGTTGTTATGGTTACAGAGTCAAGACTTGAGAATTTAGGAGAAGCTGGAATTAAGGATTCCCATGCAATTTCAGTTCAAACCCTCATGCATGCCTGTTCAGGCACCTTTTTAATTGGGAGATCGCAAACTCCCCATGCACTTCCCTTCCAAATCTAAAGCTTTAATTCCAGTATTCAGTTCTTAGCATTGCAACAAGATTATTGTTATATCATACAGCAGAGGTAGTTTACAACACCAAATAAAATAAAATTAACAAACACCACCTCCCCCTAACGAACAAGCTAACTAATAAGGAAAAAAATATTGTTATTATGAACCACTAAATTGTCACTTCTGTTCTCAGTGTTAAAATCCTCAAACTTCAACACTTAATACTACTTTATTAGTTGACATGAAGAGAAAGTTGAACTTCAAATAAATTCTTGAAACTTTTATTAGGGAGAATAAGTACGTCTGTATCTGGCTTATTTGACTGAGTTTGATAGAAAAGCTTATTTCAACTGCTATACTTGGCATTTTGATAAAGCAAAATCTTTCCCATGATCTTTCGTGCATCACATATTGTTAATAACATATGGTGAGCTACAGCTAATGATAGAAAAATTACTAACACTGTGCCAGCATATATTCAATAAAGTATTTTCTTGGTTACAGCCAAGGAATATGCAGTACAGATGAAGAACTGGGAACAATTCCCCTGATGTTAACACTGCTGTACAATGAATCACTGTACACAGAACAATTCAGAGCAGCCTTGATGTTCCTTCTACGTACCAGGAGGCAGAACAAAAGCCTAGCTAACCTGCATTGCTGGTTAACAACCCTAAGAGACAGAGATAGTATCCAAAAGTCCGGAAGATCAAAGCATCCTTGCTATGTTCTGTTTTTCTACTGATGATTTTATGTCAGCAGTTGGGACAAGGTGGCAGGGAGCCATGACAAACATTCCATATTAATAAGGGACAGATTTACATTTTGTAAAACCACAGGACTAAGACTTTTATATAAGCTGAAGTCAGCTTTCATATAGCTGAAAAACTGATTTCATTAACCCACTTCTCAGAATCTAAGGACATTGCAATTTTTCATCTATTTGGAATAAAAAGTGTAAATTTTTTTCTGCAGGGCTCCTAGCAGATGATTTCTTTTTACTAATCTTGGAACAAAGCTGGTGCAATGGTCTGCCTTTATTCTTCAACATCAAATAGCTGAAAATCAAGACAAGACACTTACTTTCGCAAATATATTCAAACACTTAGAGTAAGAAATGTATCACATTGCTGCATACCAGCCCTTTATTTCACTTAGAGTAAATAAATTCATATTGGATTAAATTATGACATACATGTTATCAAATATGACCTGAGTGAGGCAACTCTGTAATGTGGAAAAGGCAACTGAACTTAATTGCATAGGATAGCTTACTATCTTTTGAGTGAGATTAGACAATGACTTTTTCAATTTCTTTGGCTAGATGTTTTTTTGGTTTTACAACAAGGATTTCCTTGTAGTGTTTTTTGTTTGGGGTTTTTTTTGACTCTATTAATGTAAAAACAAGGATAAACCAAAGTTTATCCTTCTTTTTGTGAGATACTTGGTGGGTGACCTACTACTTCACAGTTTCCAGCTTTGTCATAAAAAAGTTTCCTGCCCATTTTTTTCTGTTCTTTTTCTTGTCTTGGGAAATACCCTAAATTTTAGAGTTCAGTAGTCTATGGTACTCTTTTTCTTTATCCAAAACTTGTATAGTACAATATTTTTGTCATATTGTGATATTAACAAAAACTCACCATCAGAACTGATAATAAATCTTCCAGAACACATGGTGTGAGCACCACATATATGCAGAGAGTTGTGGAAACAGTGACAGTGCAAGGCTAACTTATAGCAGCTGTTGCTGCCATTTTATCATAGGTCATGCACTGTTTGGTTTTCATATTTCAATTTTGCAAATCTCAGCCTGTTTCATTCCAAATGTAGATAGATTTCATGTTAAATTTCAGCTTTGTGTTAAATTTCTTTAAACATTATGATTATTTTTGGTGGAACCCCTGGATGGAGCAAGGATGTTGCTCTTTTCCTGGGAAACTACTGACCAGCCAGAGGAGAGCTGGGAAGAAGAGTAGAGAGACCACAGATTAAGTCAGGCTGTGCAGGACACAGAGACACTAACATGTTACTAGTCTGTGGCTCACCTAGAAAGGTGAGAAACAACTGAAAGGAGAGGGGAGAGACAGGCCCATCAGAGCCAAGGGAATATTTCTTTGGGATGGAGGGGAAGGAGCAGAGCTTGCAGTCACTTTAGAAGATGATAAAGATAACTGCAACAAGCTGGAAAGTGAGAACACATCTATGAGGACAAGTAGGCAAGGGGACAGCTGTGAGTAAATGTTTTTATTTCTACTCTATTGTCCCTAGTCACACTGAAATTTCTCAATTTGAATAGTATTCTAATTCAGATTCCAGTAAAAGCTGGCTTTTAGTTTAAATCCTTTTTGTATTCAGTCTGGGCACATCCACTTTTAAGACAAAACATGTTGCAAGTACATCTTACTGGATCGAAATATAATACAAGAGTATTATTAGGAAAAAAAAATATTTCTTAGTCTGAGTCTGACCTTAGGGTAGGTCATAAAATATATAGACCTTGTCAGCCACAGAACTAGAGTCTTCTGTTGGATGGTGTCCCTATTTTGGGTGTGACAATATGGTAAAACTTCCAGTAAAACTCATTGGCAGCTGTGTCTGCAGATGTTTTCTCATGCACAAGTACAAGAGGAGACATGCAACAGCTGGGAAGTGGCAGGGGCCTGAGCCTCTTTCTGCTTGTCTAAAAAGGTGGAAACCAGAGGAAAACATCCTGCATTACAGGCTTTCTCTATGAGCCAATTTTTTAACTTATTTTTTTATCTTTTTTTTAATACATATGTCCAATTTAGCTACAAATTACAGTACAAGTGATAAAAACTTCCATTTTCTTTATTCTCTCAGTTATGTCTTTAAGATTTAAATATATTGAATTTTAAACTGTACACTATGGTTATTAGTAAATTTAATAAAAAGATATTTTGCTAACAGTGGATTTAATGGTGCGTAATTTTCCATATGGTCACGTCCATTCATACTCAATAAAATCACTTTTCTCATGTCCCTATGATTTCTTCCAGCTTTAGTGTGTTTCTTTCAGATATCTACAGTACTCTCAAATCTCTCATGAGCACATGATGCTGGACAAGAGCATTGTGCCATAAGATAACTGTGTTGGCTAATACATGCAGGGCTAAGAGGATAACTATTGAGATCATGATGCCACTTTGCCTTTTTTTAAAGGCTAAAGTGAGGTTTTCAGGTCTTTCTTCAGTAAACATTTTTCTCCTATAAATTCTAGGGATATTTCATCAAGACTGGTAAAATTTGACTGACCAGCTAAATATAGGTCTGAGTGAAAAGAATTATGGTCTGACAAATAGAATAACATCTCAGTCATAGTGATTTTTTTCCTTAATGTATGAGGATAAAAAAAAAAGTTGAAAAATAGAGAATTGCTCTGTTCTGTTGTAACTGTGACTGATGTCTTTTAAGACTCGTATGTCCCAAACAGTCACACCTTTTCTCATAAGTAATGATGTCTGAACAGAATAAGGGAAGGCTCAGCAGTTATTTGCTCTACATACCAGAGAACAGCCCTGTGCCACAGCTGTGTACTGATGAATGGCACACGAGAAAACCTTGATGAACAGACATGCTTTTAGTGCAGCCATCTCCCAGTATAAATCCTCCCTTCCTTCCTCCTTTCCTCCCTTTCTCCTTCCCACTTGCCCTCTCTCCTTTACCTGCAAATTAGTTGTGAAAAGTCTTGTAGTCAGGCTCACCCCAGAGGAAACTGAAAGGAAAAACAATACCTATTTCCTTCTCTAAGCTCTTACAAAGAAAGGAACAATACTGGGAGAAAACAGTATTTTACCAGTATTTACACCTCTGTCATCTTATTGTCATTAGCCAAAAAGAAAAGTCAAGGTCAAGTGTTGTCCTTAAATAGTTTATACAGTTCAATACCATGATGAAATTGTTTCATTTTTTCAGCAAAGGAGTTTATTTCTGGTCACGTAAAAATTAACTCTGTGAAGGACTATTTAACAATAAATTAAAAATGAAGAGGAAAAAGTAGATCTAGGGTTTCATTACAAACAATATCTTCAAGTCTAAGACAAAATCAATAAAATCAATTAAAGTTCTATTTGAAAGCAATTCCTTTTGATAAGACATAAACAAAATGCTGCCCAATTTATGGAGTCAGCATTGGTGTAATGTTGACTGGCTTTTTCACTTTACACTTCCAGATGGAAAGAAGAACATTTACATCAGCTCTTATTGCTGTGGGGTGACTACTATGAAACTTCTTTTAGTGTGCAAGAGTGAACCTAGAAATACAAACCCTATGGGGACAAAGTATAGGCAAAATAAGAAACAGGATTTATTGCAGGCATGTACTGACTGTAGAACCTGTAAAACATCAGTGCAAACTGAAGGATCTACTCAGTTTTGTAAACTGAGAACTGAATATTGCTTTTCTATTTCCCCATTGAAATGTTGCTAGCACCACAGGCTATTAGTCTATTCTCGTGTTAAGGGTTTAAGGGTTAACTTTAGATCAACACTTGGTGTTCATGCACTTGACAGTCTTGTGAATAACCCTTTATGTGATCTTATTTACCTTTGAGGTTAATTATTTTTTCCTGAGCTTGTCTCTAAGCAGTTCCGTTCCAACTCTTCTTTTATTTCTTCCTCAAGAAAGAGACTCAGGGAACTTACTTGCCATGAGGATTCAATAAAAGCAGCCTTCCTGTTGCTCTGGTCACCCACACAGCAAAAAAGGAAGTTAAACTGTTTGCTGACATATCTCTTATGGTTTGGGTCTGAGCCTTTGCTCCTGAGCCTGCTGCCAAAGTCTGACTTGCACAGACAATACTTTGTGGGTGGTGACTTCACTGGGAATTAAGAGCCAAGAATCGGAGAAATGTCCTGTGTGCCATATCTGTGGTGGATAGGAAAACATTACTGGACCCACACTTTTAAAGTCACAGCAGATGTGCTTATTTTGTGGTAACCATGCAGTGGAAGAAAGCCGTTCTGTGGCCCCTAAACTCCAGTTCAGCTAATCATAAGGAAGGTTAACAAATGCAGTGTTTTTCTCATGACATTTCATAAACACAGGGTTTGAAAGTGAATGTGGATGGAAAGGCAAATAATCCTTCCATCCCTTGTGATCTGCATATAATTGTGGTTTGCCTGAACTGGCTGAAAGCTTAGTGTAATTATTTGGAAAGATTGGCACTGTTTAGAGAGCTAATGTATCTCCAGCAATTCCCTTGCTTTCTTTGGAAAATACAAATGAATCTTGATACATTCATTGATAACAGATACATAAGGTCTATTCTACATCCAGATGTGGAATTTCTATAATATCATTGATACTTTCCTACAAGGAATTTACTTTGCAGCCAGTTCTAAGAAAGCAGAAATTAACATATAAACCAGTGTTTACATAAAAGAAATGAGTAGAAATTAGAGATGGAAAGATATTGATTGCTGTTTAGGATATCTAATTTATTCGTGCGTATAATATGTGACATTATGAACAGAAAGGTAAAAGGCTCATTGAAAGCTGAGCACTGATTCAAGGCAGAATAAATCATTCCAGTTTTGCTTAGTACATTACTGAAAATAGCATTTACTTATTACCCTTAATTAAAGTGTGGTACTTCACTGCTAAAATCCAGTAGAACCTATTCATCAAAGAGTTATGTACATCTATCATTGCCTTGTTCTGACACTAATATTCCAGAAGCTTCAGTAACATTAAAAAATAAATAGCAAAAAAGTGTGCTGTTTATTATTTCAGTTTTCAGCTTTTTGAAATAAGTACATAAGAAAATCCATATAAATCTGTAAAGACTCACATTATGCTTCCACACTTATACAACAGGATTTTGGGGGGTTTTCTTCAAAAACTGTCTTTCTGGCTCCTCAAGGCACTCAGAAGTCTCTTAGAGCATCTAGAAACTTAATATCTGTTTATGTACTTAAAATTTACTATTGCAGTTCCTGCATTTGTTAGTGTATCTGGGCCCCATTTCATCAAGGCAAACAAAACTCCAAAAAGTCCATCTCATGAAGACCTTGAAACAAGCACACCAAAAGTGCTGGAGGAAAGGAGACACTATCAAAAACTCTCTGCTGATGAAGAAGTAAGTCACAAATGAAAAGGATGAATGTTATTAATAAGTGAATTATATTTCATCAAAAAGCCTTGATATGGGCTTTAAAATTGCTTGTATGCTTTGGAAGACTGTATTTTAGGGGAGCTGCACATCTTAAGCTCAGACATCCTCAATTCCAGATTTGTACAATTATTCTCAGGACTGCCAGGCTGAAACTGCTGCTTGAACTGCCCTAAAAATAGCAACAGTAAAAAAGTATTTCCATGTGGGTTCTCTGTTGCAGAAGAGTGAAATTGGTCATGAGGAATGCGCACACTTGGCACTGCTCTGAATACTTAGCTTCAATAATTTTTTTAAACCACTAAAAAATTGTGTTTTACAGTTACTCTGGTCTTTGTGTTTCCCTAATGCTACAGGTTTTGATTTTGTGTGGCAACATTTGGGAAGCAGGGGGGCTATGGGAATGGCTTCTGTGAGGAGCTGCCTGGAGCTTCCCCTGTGTCCAAAAGAGCCTGTGCCAGTGACAACTCCAAAATTTATTTGCTGTTGGAGAAGGCTGAGCCCATCAGTGATTTTCTCCAAGTCAAGTCTGTTTTGCCCATGATAGTGACTGGTGAGTGCTCTCCTGGTCCTTATCTCAGTCCTTGAGCCTTTTGTTACATTTTCTCTCCCCTCTCCAACTAAGGAAGGGAGTGATGGAGTGGCTTTGATGGACATCTGACATCCAGCCAGGGTCAACCCACCAGAGTACACCGGAATATGAGCCACAGATAAGTGTCTTCTGACATCTTTTGTATTTTGGTGACATTAGAAAGAAGACTGTCATGGGATATTGGATGGAAATACTTTGTAATGAGGACACACTACATTTACAAGAGGGAAAATTGTTATTCATATTTTGAAAAATTACTCCACATCCGCAGAACATCTTCCCTTAGTCATGCAACATATGCATGTTCCTGATGTGTTTGTACAGTGACAGCCCACGCTTGTACTGAAAGAAACATTCAAAGAATGAAGACAAGTATTGTTCCTTTCTAAATATTCCACAGGGTTTGGCTTGGTCAGAAATAACTAGTTAGACACTTTTCTGACTAGACAGCATTTTTCAGAATATTTTATCAATTTTTACATTTCACCAGTAAATTTTAAAGTGATTGTTGGTCTAGCTAAAAAGTTATTTCTTATCTTGACAATCTCAGCAAGATTGACACTATGACCAAGAATAACACTATAATAACACTAATAAAGTCATTGAGGTGCTGGAGCGTGTCCAAGGAAGGCAGCAAAGCTGCTCAAGGTTCTGGCACACAAGTCTAATGAGGAGCAGCTGAGGGAGCTGGGGATGTTCAGCCTGCAGAAAGGGAGACTGAAGGGAGACCTTATTGATCTCTACAGCCCCTGAAAGGGGGTTGTAGTGCAAAGGCAGTTGGTCTCTTCTCCCAGGTAAAAAGTGACAGGACAAGAGAAAATGGCCTCAAGTTGCACCAGGGGAAGTTGAGATGGTATTTTAGGAAAAATAATTTTCATGGTAGTGGTGGTCAGGCATTGGAACTGGCTGCCCAGGGAGTGGTGAAGTCTCTATTCCAGAAGTGTTCAAAAAAACTTATGGATGTGGCACCTAGGGATATGGTTTAGTGGAAATGTGGCAGCACTGGGTTAATGGTTGGACTCCAACCTTAAAAATTCTATGGCTCTGCCATTCTACTCCCACTCTCATTAGCCTGTCCATGAAGGCAGAAGATGAAAGGAGAAAAAGTGATCAATCTTTTAACTAAATTTCAATTTTGTCATGTAACATTTAGCAAAGTCTAAGCAAATTATTTTTTTGTTTTTAATTTAGAGAATTAGGGTAAAATCTGACTGTCTTTTCAAGAAATATTATATCCAATTGTATAAACTGAATGCAAAATGTTCTTCTCCCAGTTCCAAGTAAAAAGAAGGTAAAAATTAATTACTTTAGCCCATTTTATTAACAAAAGTTTTGTTTGAGTTTTATTTTTAATTATTATTATTATTTTGGGGGGTTGGGGGTTTTCTTCGTTTGTTTAGTTTGGTTTGGTTTGGTTTTGCATTTTTTCAAAGACCTTGTGAACTATACAAAACTTTCTTGAGCCAGCCTAAAAAAAAGGGAAAGCTTAATTTGTATTACTATTGCAGCACATGTGTGCTTCTGAAATAGCAGCAGAGCTTTGAATCGTGCAGTCTAGACTTCTTCAGCAAAAGAATTGAGTAGCTCTCTGCTGTCCATTTTTTGTGACTACTTGTACATTCTTCCTAGTTTTAAGAAAATATTCAAATAACATTAACCTTAAAAATTCACCAAATTATTTCTTCCAGCTTTTGCACACCAATACCAGCTCTGAGGACTTCACACTACTGAAACAAAATAGGTAATTATAAAAGAAGGCTAGAGACTGAAGATAAAAAAGTTGTAAAAGAAGCTCAAGTGTCAAAGGCAAGATTATTGTACTATGCTTTGATTCTCTGGGTTTATAAAGGAAGCATATGCCCAATTCCTTCCAGCGCTCAGTCCTTGATTCATGCACATTTGGAATGAAGTTATTTTGAACAAGAGACCTACTTTCTGTTCAGTAAGTATAAAGTTTTTTCAAATTGTACTCTAAACTTTTACAAGGATGCAGAGATCCGTTAAAACACTATTGTTATTGTTGTACACTGGGCAGGGAACAGGTTATACTCTGTTGTAGCAAACATTCTAACCATATTTGCTAAATGAGAAATGATAGATGGAGGTGGAATAAAATAGGAAGCTTTGGAAAGCTGGGTCAACAGTTAACATTTGATACAATAAGAAAGAGAGAGTAGAGACAAAAAAAAAGAAGAAAAATATGGTCAAAGCAATGGTCAGAAGAATCCTTTTGGCAGCTGCTTTTGAGGAACATCAGCCTAAAAACCTCGTAGCCATCTGAGTAAGGAGAGTCAATGCTGCAGTAACTGAGATGCATGATGATGACAGCTTTGGCAAAAACTTTTGTTAGATGTGAAAGGTAAGAAAACATCTTAAAATGAAAAATCAGGAAAGAATGTGAAAGGTATAGATGCAATCATCCTATCTGTAGATATTAGGGGAAGCTCAGTGTGTGGAATTGCAGAGTAGCTCAGGATGATCAAGGAAAATGTTTTCTGGAGGACTTTTTCACAAGTCTAAAATTCAAGTGACATTGACATTGTAGGAGGTATAAGACTGCATAGAGAAAGCTGATAAGTGTTTCAGCATCATTTTCATATACACAGTGATTCTACCATATAAAACATATAATAGAGAGAAAGAAAATACGATGAGGTCCATTGTTGTGGTCCCACTGTGAAACCTCTTAAACTCTTACTTTGGCCTTACTTTCTGATATATTTCAATGACAACAGAAATAAATATGTAATTTTTAAAAACTAAGAAAGAGTAATTTGACAATATGTCAACTATATTATATTTAAATGTGCAGTTGTGTAGCATACTACCATCTTGAAATGTGGTTTCTTTAGCAGTATATTTTATGTAGCTCAAATAAAGCATCAGATATATCAACAGCTTCCCTGTTCACAGTGACCTGTATCTCATTGTCTCCAGTAACAGTATACTGAAAAGAATTTTAAGGCACAAGGTGTTAGAAAGATAACTTTAGAAGCATTACATGTATATAGATGTATAAATATGAAAGCTAAATGAAGAATACTGACTATACTGGTATAATTAAATTTATGTTACTGGCTACATAGCTGTATGTTCATTTTTAGCTTTTGTCTACTATCTTATGATCCATCAGAAGGAAAAATTCTCTGCTACTTCCATTAAGTAAAAACATTCTCAGTCTGTGGCTTTTTTTGCTGATCTTACTACAAAAAGCCCCCCAAAACCTAGTGATAAGCTTTACTGATAGTGTCATGGAAGATATAACAAATGGAGAAAAATCTGATATCTATTAAAACACTAGAACTATAAATAATGAGTAACTGCTGTGTAGCCTCTTAAAATGTATTCTGCCAAATCATTTCACCTTCAGCTCTAGAAGCAAATAAACAGGAAGGTAATAGTCCTGAATGTCTATGACTATGTAAATACAGTGTTTTTTACAGACTGAAATATTTACAAGTTTTAAGAGACCTTTCTTCCATTTCACTAAATCACCCAAAAAGTTCACATTAATAAAATATTGATTTACAAAAGAGATAAAGAAAAGTAAATAAAAGCTTTTTCCCCCACTTATTGAAGTGCATTAATAACGCCTGAATTTTAAATTTTTTTTTAGACTCCAATAAAAGTCAAATCACACACTTTAATTTATCAGATAAAAATCAGTGGATCAGAAAAGAGTGCTTAAAATCTGAAAATAAAGTTATTAGAGGAGAAAAAACTATTTGTAAATTGGAATTCTGCTCTGTAAAAAGAAAGCATTGGAATATTCCACCCAATGCAGCACTGCTTAAAAAATGCTTTGTTCAATTCCTAGTAATACAAAGCTGCACCATCAGTAGCTTGCATAGGAAACTCAAGTATGCTGTGATGGCATAATTTGGGCTCCAATTAACTGCAGGTAATCACCTCGTTGTTAGGTCCATTTTGCACTCTTAGCAAATTTATTTTCCTTTGCACAGCTTTTGCCACAAAACTCAGTTGAGCAGGAATTTCATCAGTGGAAAATACAATAGTTAATAAGGATGAATGCCAAAAGGATTAAAGTACAAAATTGGAAAGATCTAAGTGGAAACAAGGAAACTCATGAAGCAATAAAAATAATTTTCTAATATACTGAGGTAATGACCTAGAGCTTAAGAACATTTAATGTTAGAATTTAGACAAACCTTACTATATAATCTCACCTAGCACTTACATGAAAGAAGCCACTGTCACATATTGTTGGCTTCAATATTGTCTTCTTTTCCTTTCTAACTAAGGCACTTGCTGACGGTTAGGCTGGTTGCGATGCATGTATTTATACACAGATGATACCTGAAATCCATCCAAGGAATTTATACAGCTGCCAAGGTGCCCTAAGTATATACAGAACTAGAGATAAAAATGGAGAAGCCAGTTTGGAGAGAATCACCATGGTTTTGGCTTTCCTGTGACTGCTCAGAGAGTAAGTTAAGGCATGGTTTAGTTTAGCACTGCGGTCTTTTAAGGGCTGCAGGGAGACAGCTGCACCAGGGGCTGCAGGGGAACCTCATCTCTGGCACCTGGAGTGCCTCCTCCCCATCCTTCTGCACTCATCTGGTGTCTGCAGAGTTTTTCCTCCAAAATATTTTCATTCCTCTCTTGTCTGAGTGCAATTACATCCATGAAACACATTTTTTTTTCATTCTTAAATATGCTATCACAGAGGTGTTACTACCTTCTCTGACTGGCCAGCTGTGGATCCATGCTGGATCCAGCTGGCATTGGTTCTGTCAGACATGTGCAAGGCTTATAGCAGCTTCTCACAAAAGCCAATGCTGTAGCCCCCTCCCCGCTACCAAAACCTGGTCATGCAAACCCAATACACAATTAATTTAAATTCAAACTTTTTTCACCTCCATCATTTTAAATCAAACAAACAAACCCTCAGCCTCCTGCTATTTTCTGCATTTTGAAGCCTAGCCTGATGACTGAGAGTGTACAGTGAGAGTGGCAAGGTTTTGGGAACAGGTGGGTGGGACTACAGAAGTGGTTTCTGCTAAAAGCTGCCAGAAGCTTTCCCCATGTTCAGCAAATCCAATGCCAGCCAGCTGCAAGATGGACCCAGCCCTGGCCAAGGCTGAGCACACAAGTGATGGTGGCAGCACCTGTGATGAACTTACCACAACAGTCCCCCCTGCGCTGCAGCAGGGGTGGAGGTAGAGAAGGTGAGGGATCACAGAATCAGTTTGGTTGGATAAGATCTCTGAGATCATTGAGCTCAACCTATAATTGAACACCACCTTTTCTACTAGACCATGGCACTGGATGCCAAACTACAATCTTTCCTTAAACACCTCTAGGGACGGTGACTCCACCACCTCCCCGGGCAGCACATTGCAATATCTAATCCCACTGTCTGTGAAGAATTTCTTCCTAATGCCCAACCTAAACCACCCCTGGTGCAGCTCAAGACTATGTCCTCTTGTCCTGTCTCTAGTTATCATGGAGTGAAGCTGAGCCTGGGAAGAAGTGAGGGATAGGGAGAAGGTATTTTAAAATTTAGTTTTATTTCTCATTACGCTAATCTGATTTGATTGGCAATAAATTATACTAATATTCCCAAATTGAGTCTGGTTTGCCTGTGATGGTAATTATTCAGTGACCTCTCTCTGTCCTTATCAAATTGTACAGACTTTTAATTATTTTTTCTCTCCCCTGACCAGCTGAGGAGGGGAGTTATAGAGTGGCTTTGGTGGGCATCCCACTCAGGGTCAACCCACCACAGAGGTTTATTCCTGAAGTAACTCCGGTGTTGAAATCCATACTGTAAGTCTTCCATGAGCCACATTAACTTGACATACATTAAAGGATATTTCAAAGTTCATATATCTTACAATCCAGTACATATTTTTAAATGATAAAGATTTCTGTTCAGTGAAAATATGACTTCCGTATTTTAGCTTAAAGGTATGTGTATTTTTTTCCTAAAGGACATAGAAGAATCTGTGTGGGAATAGCACATAGTCACTGCTTCCCACTTAGAGATGTATCCTAGTAGCTGATTAGAGTAATAGCAAACATGAAAAGATCCTTCCAAGCGTTAAGAAAAATCCTCTATGTTTGTATGTGTGTTTAAAATTAAAATGCATGGAGCTTTCCAGATCAGTCAACACTGCAAAAGCTGGCAAGAAAAGTTCAAAAGTTCTTAATTTAGCAGAATTTGCTGCTTTGGGGAAATCCCTTAGCCACCTAGCAACAGCACAAAGGGTATAATTCTTGGAGACTTAAATTCACACTGACTGAATAAGAGGGAAAACTGCAAACATGCAAGATAGCTTGAGGACATTGTGTCACCAGTGTGTCTAGTGGGTCAGACTGAGTAGGCCACATACCAGGATGTGGTTAGTATAGAATGCAAGATGTATGTCTTTTCTACACAACTTACACAATAACACAGATTCTCAAATACAGACCTCCACCATCATCATCTTTCCTGCCATCAGCAGAGACTTATCTGCATCACGGGATTTCTCACTGCAGCATAATTCAAAACTCCTATCAACACACCTCATGATATATATGCTTTCCAAGAGTGTCCTTTACAACTTCTATGATACACTTTGTATTGTATTAGGTGTAACCAACCAGGAGCCTGTAGGTGCCTCCTACAGAGAGGGCTTTTGTGGTGAGCTGTCATTCAATTAAGTTTTGATGTGCAAACATGCAGGTATAATATTGGGGGATGAGAATACTGGATTTTACACCAAGTGCTGCCTCTTGCTTTCTTTTAAATCCAAGAACACTGAATCTATAAGAAGACTGTTACTTCAACTAAGTAAGACAATGTGAACCCAGACTGTGTAAATTATTATTTGATTTAATATAATCCAAAAAATGTAGAGTAATTTATGTGCCTATAAATAGATATACCCAAACATGTTTTTAAATTTCTGTGGACAAAGGACAGCCACATGAATGTGAAGAAGGAATGGCTGTAGCACAAGCATCTTCCTCAATTGTTCCCTCTTTTCTCTCTTTTGAAAAGATTTTACAGCTATTCTTTCCTGTTTAGAACAAAACAGAATTATAAAAAAATAAAATTGTGGTTTAAAGCTTTCTGTGTATGTGTCCTACTCTTGAGCATCTGCTGTAAGTAGGAGTAAGTCTTTAGGGAACCCTCCATACTTTGGCAAACATCCAACATCCAACATTAATTAACATTCTCTCATCTAAAAATCTCTCATATTGTCACTCAACAAGCATCTTCTTCTACAAATACACTTCCCAGATCCTAAGCTTTTCCTTATTGTAGACAAACCCATCTCCTGAATTTTAAATGTCATAATGCTTATAGTTTTGCACGTCATTCTGAGGTAAAGGTGCACTGCACTTCAGAATAGTAAAAATCCAGCTGTGGTTTTCCTACACCTTGAAGTTACCTCATTTCACTTTGAATCTTTTTAAAGAGTGAAATGAAAATCAAAGGAGAAATATAGGATATTTATCATGGACATTGAATGCTTTCAGCATCTTTAGCATTGCTAATCCATCAAAGTAGAATTTTTTTGTTTCATCATTTTCATATGTCCAAGTAATTTTCACTGTATCTACTCAATTATACTGTTCTCAATAAGATTATAGTATCATCATATTAAAACATCAATTCTTTTCTTCAGACACAAAATATAATTCTCCCTCTGATCTTGAGAGTTGCAATTATGTTGACAAAGTACTAAAACTACCTTTTATAATGAAATATGCAGTTACTTTTAATCCCAAAGCTGTGTTAACACCTCTCAAGTCCAAAATTTTGCAAGAAAGTGTTGTATGAACTGTTAAACAAGCTTTTCAATTTAGGAATTATCCCAGAAATTCCTTACTGATTTTCTATACAGATCAAACCCTCCCCACTCAGCAAATGTATCATTAAGAGACGATTTGAAACTACCCAGTTAACAGTTTGCTTTCCAGATTGACCAGTGGGCTGTATCGAAATAAGTTGTTAGCCCATCAGTCAGGTCATCGTCACTTCTGTGCTGTTCAATGGCCTATGCACTGCGTCAGAATTAGGTATCATGTTTCTTACTGAATGCTGAGGGAAAGTACCCCATTTACCAGTTAAATTTACTATTTTTATTCCAACTGTCTTTTATTTCTGTGTAGAAAAGAGAATTGCCAGTTTGGTTTACTTTATCTTGCATGTCTGACCATAAGTTCAAACCTTGTAATTCTCATGTATACTTAAAATCTTAATTAATCCCTCAGCGCTTTGTCTCTACAAGCAATTTTGGTTTTGATCAATGATTTAAGCCACAAATTGTAAACTCCCTATTCCAAATCCCTTTGTTTTCTGCTGATTTTAATTCTTTTTCATCTGTGCTGTTTCTCTATGTTTTTTGTCCCCTTTCTTTTTTATGTGTTCCAAGAAGTTTTGGAACAGCCACCTGAATGAAATTCCAAGCTTCTTGCAGTGATCATTCTCTGTTCTATAATAGAGAAGGCTCTTTGAGAAATCTGCAGGTAATTAACACCGTTTTCTGAAAGCCAAAATAAAGTACCCTATATGAAAATGCCTATATTTTTTGAGTATGTTATTTATTACATTTGTTCAAGGAGTAAAGAATGGACATATTTTGAAAGACAAAGCAGGCTTATTAATGTGCATTTCCTAGCAACTAGGAGACAAACCTTGATGTCTAATTCTGACTAAGATAGATACTTTGATAAAACAGTGACTTCTTTATTAATTTGGAAAACTCTTTGGCAAGATCCACTGAAGCATGTGAGGGACAAAAGCATGGTAATGCATACCATTGCATTTTTGCACTTGAAAAAGTCTCCTGTAATTTCCCAGTGGGAAAGAGAGTGACATGTTGTGTAAATGAAGCCCTTCAGATAGCCTGAGACACTTTCTAATGACTTGTACATTCCACATCAGAATTGCATACATTATTTCTTTGTCAGCATAGAGAAAGAAAAAGAAATATGCAAACATATGTTTAACCCTTTACTTGGAATAAGTGGAAAAACATTATTTTCTTTGTCCATGCCAAAAAGATAAAGATTATATGGCCAGCTGTAAAATGTTCTCTGAGGTACAAAACACGTGCTGCATATAAGGCACAGAGGCATGTGTTGGTAAATGTTGATGCGAAACATGAGACACGGAACAAGGTGTCAGGCCAAAAGGTTGTCTCATGTCTCATATGACAGTTACAGAAAATTATATCTGATAAATAGTATTCTTCTCATAGTATGGTTTCATTCACCAAATGTAAATAAAAATAGTGTAGATATACAGAGACTTTAAAAATACATTTGTATTGAATGCTGGGGAACAAACCAGCTCTTTCAAAAGCACACTTATCCAACTCCAAGCACTAGTCAATGGCCAAGGAAACTTACTGGCATAATGGAATGTCATCTTTGATGATGCATCTTCCTCCATTTTTGCAGTATTCTTCAGGACAAACTGCAAACATACAAGGGAAAATTATAATTTTCTTCTCTTTGTTATTATGTTTGTCATTGTCTGATTTTCAAAATGGCAGAATATTCACACTTGTCATTTTGGTGCTTAACTCTTTCAAAACTGATTATTTTAGACCTGTCTTGCTGTTACAAATGTAAAGTCATAAATGCATTATAAGCACTAGAGTATTCTTAAGCTTGTAAAAATCCTGATGCTTCACTTGAACAGGCTTCAAGTTTTTTCCAAGTCAGACTTTCATCTGTCTTCAGAAATGGACCTTTTTCCACTTACTCAATTTTCAAACAATAGGAATACGTAAAATAAGACCCAAAAGAACTGAACTAATATTTAATTAGTACCATTAATAGCTTTTTATATAGGGGTAGTGAACAGACACTTCTACATGAACAACCCTTTTATTAAAGATGTTCAGAATTTAACACTTAGAATCACATCTTTATAGGAACTAAAGAAATCAGGCTTTAAAAGAGTAAAAGTGTTTCTATTAAAAAATCCTGCTATCCCTTAACTTAGATTTCCTCATCAACACCTGTAGTTTTACTGAAGCTTACTTTTACATTGTTTTAGCAAGAAAAACTCAAAATCAAAATGGAATTCTCTCGATCTGCAAATTAGATCAAAAGAGTTTTGGATATATGCCAATTATTTATTGAGACATATGACAGTGCTACTCAGTGTGAACACCTCCAGTTTTAGGAATAAGTTTTGAAAATTAAATTACTTACTTAAAAGATCTGTTTTATGATAAAATAGTGGAAGATTTGTAAATTACTCTCATGCAAATCTATTAGCTTAGGTTCTATATTCTTCCACACTGAAGTAATTTCTGAATATGTTCCTTTTAATTTAAAATAGTTTTTATAAAACAAGTTTACCAAGTATGAATTCTTTCTGCATTGTAAAATTGGGAATTTTTTAAAGTATGATTTTTTTCTCTCACATTAGGAAGTTGGTCTAGTGGAATTTTTCCCTGCCAAAGTCAGGGGGTTTGGAACTCAATGATCTTTAAGGTCACTTCCAACCCAAACCAGTCTATGATTCTATGATATACAGTGAACACAATACTTGTGGGCGGGTTTCACTCCCAAATAAACTAGTGGATGCCTCCTGCCAATAAGTGTTTGGAAAACTTAGTTTGTCAGTAAATATTTAACATAGTATAATGAATTATATTATTGCAATAAATATGATACTATTTGAAGTTTATCACATAACTCATAAAATTATACAAACAGAAATTTAAATTCTCAGCTAATGCATTTTTAGCAAACTCAGGGGAGTACTGTTAACATGGAACTGGCCCAGAGTTTGGAACTGTCTTGGGGAAGAGCTGCAGGAACTTTGTGTCATTGAGCAGGATGCTTTGAATTTAGATTTCATTTTTTATATCATTATCTATGTTTCTGTTAATTTTTGTTTAAAATAATCTGATGCAGAATGAGTGTGTATTATTGTCCTGTACTTATCTTTCTCCACCATTTAACTATTGCAAATCAAACCTGAATATTGTGGCAAAACCAAATGCTATTTGGTCTGTTTTCCCACCCGGATTTGCAATACACTTGAAAAAAAAACCCCAGCCAAACCTATTAACACAAAAATGTGGGTTAACTTAAGTGGGCTACTCAGCTGGCTAAAATCAAGGGAGTGCCTGGTATTACACTAGAAAGGGTTGCTAACTATTTTTTAAACAATGTGTTTATACCTTAAGAAACACCCCTTGTGAAGACACTAGGCATATTTTCCATCTTTTTCTCACTCATCGGTGTCACACTTTCAACAGGAAAACTCATGCCTGATATACTGTGATGAAGTTTTAGAAGAGGAAACTCAGTCAAGTTTGAGGACTTCCTAAAGATTCAGTAGAAAACAACAATACTTTGTTTCAAATGATATTTTCATGCAAAACTAAGTACCTGAACAGCTGGACTCATCAAGGCTGAAATCAATGCAATCTGCAATTCCATCACAACGCTGGGAGACTGCAATACATTGATCAGTTGGTGCACATAACAAAGAGCCGTTGAAACAATCTTTAATGGCTGAAACAAAAGTAAAAGGGTGGTTATTATCAGCTGTATTCTTTTCCTCACTGTTAAAAAACCGGCAGAAAAAACTTGATTCATACTGTAGGCTATAAACTTGCATCTGTGTGACCTCTACAAGCTTTCATCTTCAAAGGCATATAACTTTACTACTGAGTTGCTAAATAAGTAAACAAATACAGAGCACAGATGGTACAGAAACTGCATTTTCCCATGTAATATTTGTGAAGAAGAGGAAGGTATGTTAACTTAAATGTTGAGAGTGTACTCCGGAAAATCCCAAAGAAAACCCATAACAAAATGTCACAAAACATAATCAACTTTCATTCATAAACTAATTTTAATATGAAGGAACTGACTTTTTAATACATGTTATTTTAACACATTACAGAGGGAACAGTCTTAGTAATGGATCTAACTTGCAATTCAGGACAATGACACTACATCAGTGGTGCTGAGGTAGAGAATGTAAGGATCACACTGGAAGGCACTGGAAACAGTGAAGACGTGAAAGTGAAATTGTCAGATTTCTGTTTATATTTTATTTTCCATGTCCAAATTAAATCTGTGGAAAGGATAAAGGTATCATAGTCTGTTAAAAAACACACAATTTTTAATATTTCCTAGGTATTTAAAACTTACGGGGACTACAATAGATACATTGTAGAAATCACTTTTTATTCATTGGTATTAGCACTCAATCAGATGGTGTTGGGATCTGTGGAAAGTAAGATATACATCCCATTGGTGCTAATATCTTTCTTTTACATTCTAGCTATTGTGATCAGGCAAATAAAAAAATAAAATTAGATTAAATAGGTGAGACAGTGTACCCTTCACTATAATTGACATCAAGAAGAGGGCAGGCCAAGTAAAACATCTATAACTGGAAAACTATTGCAGGATTTTCTTGATAAACGCCACAAATAATAAAATCCATCACATTAGCAGGTATAAAACAGTATTAGCATAATACTGTACAACCTAACTGCTGGGTGAACTCTACAGGAAATTCTGTCTGCATAAATCTCTTAAGTATGAAAAAAAGCATTTCTGTGGCAGAAACTGTGGTTTTAGCAGAGATCTGACTAATGCTTTTTGTTTGTTTGTTTTTCATTGTCCTGGCTTTCTTTTGAGCTTTATGCTTAATCTCTGCAAGATGCATTTTGACAACTAGTCTTTATCCCAGATGAAAACTTTCCCTGCTGAATTCCTGAATTCAGAAGCAAGAATATTTTTGACCATCCATTTTGAAACTTAAATGAATGAAATTGTTACGGGACATAAAGTGGAAACTGTCAGTAAGTACAAACTGAAATTTTTTGAAATCACCAGGTAGATTTAATCTGCACCAAGGAAAAAACAATTCAATGTAAAATCTAAAAAAATTAAAAAAAAAAAGTCTAAATCTGTTCTACTATTATAGTACACATAGCCTGGAGTTACTAGCACAACAATCAATTTTACAGATGATGTATAAATTTTTTTGAAAAATAAATTTTTGATATATTTACTTTTTCTCTCTGTCCTTTCTCTGCTGACAAACTTCTATGGCTTTTCACATGTTTAAAGTAGAAAGCTAGAGATTAAATGCTGCGCTCTCATGGCGTACAGAGTTTGATCTGAGCACCAGCTGTGACTGTAATCAGCTTTCCACTGATTGCATTCCTAACTAACACTAGTTCTTTTTACTTTGCCTGCAACCAATATCTTCTTCAGAGTAGAAACATTAATCGCTGCTTTTGTATTTATATCTTGTACTGTCAATACTTACATGTTTCTGTACTATAAACTGAATTTTGGAGTAACAATGTAATTACAGACTTGACTAAGTTTTCACCCCACTGAGAACTCCAAAGGTGTGCAACAACTATAGAGAATTTTTGTTCTTTGAATAGACCAGGATTTAATTTCCACTCAATCCCTGGGCATTGTTTAGAAGTCAAAGCAATGAAAGAAATTAAACAGAAAAAAACCCCCAAACCCCAACCAAACCCAAACAAAAAAAATCAATGAAAAAATACCACCACCAACAACCAAACAAAAAAGAAACCAAATAAAAAAAATAACGCAAACATTTCATATCTTTGGGGAATACTGATAATTATGGAAATCCTGTGTCTTTCAGATTTTGAGATTCTACATGAGCTGCTGAGGTGTGGAGTTGGGATGTGCATGTAAGTAAGACACAGCATGGAGGTCTCAAATAGAGGACAGAGTAAAGAGGAAACAAGGTCAAATGAAGTTAATGATGAGAGGTTTATCTGAAGGAAGGAACATGTAAAAATTCCACATGCCTTCTGGGAACATAGAATTTAAGAGAAGAGCTATCTCCAAAATCATGTCTTTTGCCAGCAAAACCACAAAGCTCATTTCTAGACAAAGGACATACACAGATAGTTTGCCAAATCCATGCCAGTTTGGTACGGTACTTTGCTAAAATAAAGGGTATGTGCAGTGGTCTGCATTAATATTCAGTTGTTTTGATACAAAATATTTAAGAACTCAAATTTCTAATCCACTGGAAACTGATTTCCTTTGGTTCTGAAAAGGATGAAAAATAATGTTTAAAAAAAAAACTTTTACAGCATGAGAAGTTTAGGAAGAAATTTTTTATATGTAAAAACCTTCCCTCCCCCGTAATTAATTGTTTTGAAATTCCTGGAATGAAACATTTGGCCTGAGTTCATATACCAATAATGAAGTATTTTGAAATGGGCAGACACTCACTTCTGTTTATCTGAAACTCCACAGTATCTCATTGCAGTTAGAGTTCAAAGCCTGTTGTCCTTGCATTTTGTTTGTGAGCCCTTTTCCTTGCTTGGGGCAGAGATTGCTGCTACTGCAAGAATAGACCTGATTTCAAAATCTTTGAAAGGTCAGGACTGCCTTGAATTTTATTGAATTACAGAACTGTGAAAATCTATCTGTCGTATTATAATCAGAGACTACAGAGGCAATTCAATGCAGCTGACTGATCTATGGAAAAACGGTGGAAATGCTTGCAATTAGTAACAGAAATAACAATTTTTTTAAGTGTTTAGCAAAGTGATAGGCAGGGACTCACAATGCATAAGCAAAATTATTTCAAAGGGTGTCTCTGCAGTTAATGCATTATATGTAATAAAAATAGTATTTTTTGACAAGGGAATGGTGAATTTTACACTATACTTCATTGTGTTGCTCTTTTCTTTCCTACGACCTCACTGGTTTAGGCCAGTGAGTTAGCACTACCATAACTGTAGCAATGAAAATAACTTACGGCAGCCAACCTCATCTTCCCAAAGGTGGCAGTCAGGCACACCATCGCACTTCAGGAGAGATGGGATACAGCCTGTGGAGGGACACAGGAACTCTGTGTCCTTGCAGGAGCCTGGAGTTATGGTGGTAGGTCTCTCCACGGGACAGTGCATTTCATCACTTCCATCCATACACTCTTCAACCCCATTGCATCTTGCAGTGAGGGACAAACACTGCTGCACATACGCACAGGTGAACTTGTCACTACTGCAAGTTGGAAGGTGTGGATCAGCTGGTCCTACAAGATGAAAAAAGAACATTTATTGATTCTCTTCTTGCAGAAGAGAACAACACAGCTCCTAAGCGCAGAACACAGTATTAAAAACATTTTGTCTCATATTAACTGCGTGGTTGTTACTGCAGCATTCTGCTTCTAAAACTCAATTTCAGCATTTATTTTGGTCCTATTACTTTTTTTTGCCATGTATGCATAGGAGGGGTAATTCCAAAGTATTAATAAATCTTGTCTTTCACCCTGTAAAGTGTTAAAATAACCCTCAAGTTACAATCTTCCTCTATTTGTTCTGAATGGGTGAACAAAAATCAAAGACTATGTAAGTCTCAATCAACAAGAAGTAGAATTCATGGAAAGCTGTAATGCAGGGTAAGGTCTGAACCTTCAGAAGAGTAAGAGAAAGATTTTCATAGAGCAACAACAAAGATTTTTACTGATCTAGTTTATTATCACTCAGATTCCATAGCTTAGTTTGATGTGTTAGATAATTAAAACACAGAAAATACTAGACAAAAGTAAGCTTACAGGGTACAACTAAAGAAAAAAATGTTTTTAAAATTTCAGACTTTAATTCAGACAGCTGACAAGAAAATTAATAACCCTTGCTTACTTGCATTGCTGAAAGAAAATACTGGAAAAATCTTTCTGTGGTCGTGTATATAAAAAAGTTATCTCAGACATTTAGGTTCCTCTTTCTTCCTACAAAAATCATTGCAACTGAATTATATCAGCAGAGGATTCAGAACTATATGCGGAAAGTGAATTGTAAGGAGTTGGCTATGCTAATACTCTGGTCCATAATACCATCAGTGTCTCCTGTGCAAGCAATGTGATGGATTCCTGTACTTTTCATGTTCAGGGAAAAGAAAAACATCTCTGCAATTTAGCTCTACACAGTTAATCTTCTCAAGGTCAGTTTGCAGCAGGTGACTAATAAATGTAATATGATTGCTAGAGACAAGGAAAGCCAAATGAATATCACGACCTCTGTAAAAGACAGGAGGAGTTTTGCTGTTGACTTGGCTGAAGCAGAACACATCAAGCACAAAAGTCATGGCTGGGTCTTAGCTTGTCTTTTGAAATGGTGCAAGCATTGTTCTCCAGCTGTCAAATGTTACTGCCGCATTGAGGCATGACATGCTGTAAATCATTACATGGGTTTGGGGATGATTTGATGGCTTTAAATTCACTGGTCACAGCTGTATAATTGTGTATTCTACAATACCAGGCTGGGGTTTTACAGCATGAGAACTTTGCTGAAACAGGCTCAGTTTCTAAGATACCTGCATCATGAATAACAATAACATTCTCTTAAAAAAACCCCCAACTTTTAATGCATTTAGATAAGCAGAATACTAGCATTATTTTACCATCTGGTTGTTTGTGAAACAGTTAGAAGGAAAAATATCTCAAATATCTGTCTAATATATTAAATTCCATCATGTTGCTAGAAAAATGTATTTGATTCACTGGACATAATCTCAATATAAAACATAAAAAATGGGGTTTGATGTAGTGAAAATAATAACCCAGTGATCTTTAACCCTCTTTGTATTCAGAATTATGTCAGAAATACCTCAAAGATGTGTACATAGGGCTGAAAAAGTTGTGGTTTCAGATGTGTTTTAGAAATATGTTAATCTAAAAAGAAAAAAAATTCATTTATGGTACTTCAAAAGACCTCACTCAAAAGCTACAGACATTTAAATCATGTAGTAGATCGATTTGGAACAAATTAAAAGTTTTCAGTTTTGCCTTTTTTCCTACTTTAGTACCATATTTTAGCAGATAGTTAATAGTAACTCTTAAAGATATTAGAATTTGGTTTGTAATATAGAATTTGCATATAAGAATTATTTGTATTTTTAGATTGCACTTGCTCTGGGCGGGGGGAAAAAGTATGATTATATTCAATAGCAATTTTTTTCTTTCTTTACTTGACCCTTTTCTCACAGTGCCTAAGGGGCATTTAGGCAGCAAAAATGACTTAAGCTGCAGTCAGTTCTGCTTAGGCACACACTTTTGTCCTTGCATATTTCTGTGTTAGCTTTTCTGTGTTTGTTCTGATACAGTGGAAATTAAACCCAGTTCCAATAACTTTGACTTTCTTCTGGTTGCGTGTTTATGTCGCAGGAAAGATTCCATTTATAGCTCATTTTTGAGTATTTCTGACCCAGTTTAATTTTCTATACCTGTCCAGTTCATTATATGTTTGCTAAAGTGTTTTTATCCAACTTTGTTCTGGAAACTGAAATCTGCTTTTATATTCAGTAATTCTTGAATGTGTATCTTGTTATGAATCCAGTCGAGTGTTAAACTATTTTTGGGCTTTTGTAGCACTGATCAGTTTAGCATTCTGGTCTGAATCATATAAATGACCTTATGTATGTAAATAATCCCATACTAAACTCATTATTTAGCCAAATGCTTGAATGCTTTATTGAATGGTGGATTTTTTAAATTATTATTATTTTATATCATGATTCCCTGTGGTTGTTAGAAAATAATTTGTAGGATGAAGTACTTCCTGACCTGCATACCAGTTATTTTAGAGTGTGCAATATTCACTAAGGGCAGTGAAGATGTGTTCAATTTATGGTAGAGGTTAAATTAGTGGTTAAGTTAACCAGGGCTCTTGTTGAGGTTTCTTTTAAGTTTCCAGTACACTGATAAAAATTCAAAATCATACCCTGAAATCAGTAAAATCGTTTTAGATCAGAACCATGCATGAGATGAGAATATACTTCAAAGACCATAAGAATATTCCATTGCTTTTTAGCCCACATTATGTATTAATTAGTTCACATCTGTTTGGTTTCAGATACAATAAGAAAACTGTGCTCTGGATGACATTCTGTAAAAATGAGGTGTGCCATGGTCTACCAAAACTCTGTTCTCAAGCTTAATTTATTTTGCTGAAACAAAGTAAGTTATAAATGTTTTTCTTAATTATAAATTAAATCTGCCTGGTAAAAATTTTGAAAATTTATAAAACCATTAATTTGTATACAGTTAACATTTAGAAAAAACTAATTAGGAATATGCAAATGTAGAAAATCATTAAGTAATTCCAACTGAAAAGAAATCTCAAAGCAACATTAATGCAAAACTAATTACTTGTATTCAAAGCTACCATCTATGTAATTATTTAAGCTCATCACTGCAGTATCTGCTACTGACATATTTCCTTCTAGAGTGGCAATATTTGTTCTGTTTTCTTGCCACTGGGAAGAATTTAACTATCATGTTAACACTGCAATGTGGTTTGCAATGAAAAATGAGCTGGAACTAATGAGAGACTCGTCCCTCCATGTGCTGATAAAGTCATACCCTCCATGTGCTGACTCGTACAGTGCTACACTCACCCACCTCAGCCAGAGAAACTAACTTTAAACTTAGAGGTTTCCATGAATCTTATATTCCCCTCTCATATATATATATATGAAAGTTATTAAAACAGCAAAACTTGAAGTGTGCTTTTTCAATGCAAATCGGACTGTTTGTGGCCCACAGGTCATTTCTGTCACTTAATATTATTAGATTTAAAAAAGCAGTATCTATTTGAAACTGTTTGAGGATTTAGAGATAAATCTACTAAAAATGATGAGATCTAAGGAAGACAGGATAAAAGATTTTTGTATCCAAGCTACATAATCACTAAAAAATAGGACTAAATATCTTCAAGAATATGTTCAGTATTTGCACACAGATGAAGAGAAGACTGAACAAAACCAATTTCAGCAAAAATAACCTCTGCACTGCAAAACACTGAATCTGGTTTTAGATCTGCATGGAAAACAGCAGTAAACTGTTGATGTTCCATCACAGTTAAAGGAATAATGACTTTTTAAGTAGCAAGCTGAGTACATGTCCTTACTTATTTTAGCTTGCACTCAGTGTTTTACTTTGCACTGTGTTCTATTTGCACTTAATTTTACCTCATATATGGCAAATAATGAAAATTAAAGAAAAGGTTTTAAAATGTGCATATAGCATCTGCTTGTATATCATAAAAAAGACATTTTAATTAGGTTCTTAAACCTGACCTTTTAAATTTATTCCTATTCCTTTGTAAAACGTACTCACACAGCTGTGCTGGCTGAGTATTTATCTATGGCTTGGAAGTGCTACTGCACAAGCATCTTCACACTTTGAGGAGAAGTTAGGTAGCTGAGATAGATGGAAAAACATAAAAATCAGAGCAGTGTGTAAAGCAAAGAAAATTTGGTATGTACTGCTTCATGAACTGTAATAACTACAGCTGGGTATATCTGTATTTCATTATTGTCAGATCAAATAAGTGCTTTTAAATACATTTTTATTGCAATGTGCTAACCATCAAAACATGTTTACAGTAAATAGAGCTCAGGAGCTGATGATTTCAGAGAAAAGAGCCTTTACAATATGAAAAGTATTAAATCAATAAGTGCTCATCATCAAGGACGTAATTACATATTTGTGGGACAGGGATTTGTAAAAGGCTGTACTCTTGTTTGCTGAACATTTTCTGTACACATATGCTTTGTTGTATTATTGTCCTTGTCATCCGTGGAGCATAATGATCCTCTTTCCTGACTGTAAAGCAAACTCCACAGGTTGGCACTGCAAACATTTTGCTCATGAATCAGAAGGATTCAGTCATGGGAAACCACAGAACTGCTATTACCCCAGTGCTAATATAACATAAATGTTTATTTTACGCAGTCTTTAGCATAGCAAGAATTACACAAACATGTTTAATTTGAATGAAGCAACACCTCCAGCCTATCCTCCTCTTTTCTGCCTTTCTTCTTCAAATACCAAGATCTCTGGGGCAGAGTAGGTCTACTTTTATATTTATATATCACCTGTAACAGTGAATTTTAATGAAGACTAATGGACCTTGGCATTAGACTGAACACCAGAAAGCATGGAATAAAGTTACCACATAAGATATTAGGCAGCATTAATCAGTTGTATCAGAGCTCTCTACAAAACCCATTTAAGTAAATGGGACAACTCCTATTGATTTTAAAGGGCCTTGAATCAGGCTCTTGGAAACTAACCACCTGTCTGGTATATTTGCATAAATAATTTGCCTAGTAAATCTAATAAAAACGGTGGACCTATTAACTGTATCTAAAAGAGGCCAAAAATAACCCCCTCCAATAGTTTTCATTAGACAAGAGTATAAATTAATTACAGGCCCAAAACAGTTGAAATAGGTGTCAGCCCTTACTTTCACTTCAATAAACATTGGAGCAGGCCATGAAATCAGCCCATTCACGGTGGCTGTAAGGAAACAATCTTCTTAAAAAAAATAATCAGACTAAAGTTGCTCAAATACTTTAACAATCTGTCCATGAGATTTTATCAGTTTCAGTAAAGCTTCTGCGAGAAAATAAAATGTTAATTTCCAAGATTGTAAAAAAGACAATAAAAGGGGGAAATGGAATCTAGCCAATTCAATCTTTAAGTCTTCTCCCTTCATGACAAGACAGAGGTATGGATCAGGGTGCTGAAATGGGTCCCAGAGACCCTGTTACAAAGCCAGAACTAACAAAAGCAGAACTTCAGAATGTTATATGTCTGTGCAGAATTTATTTTAAATTATCACAGTTTGCTAACATACAAACATAATAAAAAATAGACAGGTTTGCTGCTAGTAAAATCGAGCTATGATTTAGTTTTCACTCAGAGAGCTACTGCTTCTGGCTGGAATACACTGACTACCTGCAACAGCAATATGGCCTTTTTATGTCATATTTCTGCTAAGAACAGTTCGGGAATTGCCAGCTGAAGTGGGCTGGACTACAGACCAGGTTTCAGTGGAGGATAGAGCAGTTTCTTGGAATCAGCATATTTTCGTAAGTGAGGTGAGAATATAGCACTACCTTTTATTTCTCAGGTTTTGAAAAAAAACCCCATACAAATTTATTGTCAGATGAGAAGACCCCTGAGGAAAAGATTGATATGATTTCTGAGATAAATCTGGCTTGTGATTTACTCTTATTGAAGAGACAGGTAAGTTTTACATAATGAAGAATCTGAGAATTTTCTTCTCTGTAAGATAATATCATGAAATCATTTAATTCCAAAAATTATTTCTCTCCATCCCTCCAAGGAAATATGTTGATTCTTTTGAACAAACTTAGCAAGGCAAAATATCATTGCTGTGATTTGAGAGTTTTTTTGGTGTAAACAGATGGGGTTTGGAGGTTCAATATCAATGAAACTATTTTAACACAGTATTAATAAATCCAGAGAATTTTAATTTCCCAAAAGGCATCTATCTCAATTCAGAAGACTTCCGTATTCTGCACAAATTATAAGAATGCAGAGAGAAACTGAAGAATTTGGGGCGAGACATTGTACTTGTTAATTTAAACTTACTCAACATAATGGCATTCAGGGCTTGCCAATAAATATGCTAGTTTATACAGTGTAATTATCTTATCCTAAAATCATTCCCAGTTCCTTTCCTGCAAAATCCACAACAGCTTCTGATTTTTGGTGCCAGCTAGGTCTGGCTTCATTGGAAGATACCAGAACAGGCTGAAGAAGTTTTCTAAGGTACTACGCCTTGGATCACAAGTTTTACTCCTTAAAAATGCAGAAATGCCCTATGTCTGCCAAGCAACAATGATTTAAAGCATGTACTGATTGGTCTCAGGTAAAAACTAATTAACTAAAGAAATAACTCACAAATATCTCTGGTATCCCTAGTCCTCTATTACTACTACTATTGCTTTCCTCTTACTCTCCTTTGTTTTTACAGGCAACCTCCTCCAACACCTCCCCCTGATTCATCTCTTGCCCTTGAGGAAATGAAACTCCCTGAGTTTCTTCTTTCTATCTCCCCGAGAAAAACCCTCAACTGCAAGAGATTTCTGCTTCACTGCAAGCATGAGCAGACAAGCTAACAGCGATTCCCCTGGCTCTGCAACTTAAAGAAATCAGAAGTTAAGTCTCCTCTACAGTTTTTCCCCATGATCTAACACTGTAGTATCAGCAACTCAGGCAGTTAACCCTTCCCGTATTTCCTACACTCAGACTCTGGGAGTTTCAGAGATGGATCATTGACTCTGTCTGAGATTTTGTCAGATGAATCCAGTTCTGCTGCAGAATTTTCTCAATGTTGCTTCACACACACCCCCAGGGACACAACACACATGGGCACACTCCTCAGCTTCTCCTCTGTGCCACTGGGCTATGTTTTTTGCACAAACCTCACACAAACACCTCTTCTACCTTTTGGATTGTTGTCTCTGAATTAGATACAAGTTTCATTTATGCTTGTCTTGTAGTGAAGTGGGATCTACTCAAAGTACTGGAGAGCATATAAAGTTATCTATGTTTCTAGACTATTTCATTGTTTGACTAGTTTGCCCATAATGCTCTGTATAGGAGAAAAATTTTAGCCAATTCATCTTTTGCTTTTGTTCAATTCATGATTCATTGTTTTTATGACCCTGAAAACAGAAAGGGTTTGGACATTTCTTGAGTAACACTGAAAATTAGAGGGCTTTACTAGGCAGATAGATAGCATTTTGTGATAAGAAGTACTTGTGAGGAGAGTTATCAAAAGCGTTTGAAATATTTGGACACAGTAGCCATGTGATGTTTAGAAAAAACTTCATAAAATAAATAATTCCACATTCATAGCTGTGACCCTGAGATTAGCTCAGTTGGTACTAACAACACCAAGGTTGTGGGTTTGATCCTCATGAGCCATTCAGTTAAGAGCCAGACTCAATGATCCTTGTGAGTCCCTTCCAACTCAGAAAGGATTCTGTGGTATCTGAATAATGGGCACAGAGAAAGCAAAATATTCAATTATCTCTCATCTCGATATTGGAAAAAGTAAAGAGAGATGTGAGTAAAAGAGTATTCAATAATGTGGTTAAAGATTGTCATTATATATAATCACACAGATTCTGTTGTGAAGCAAATGGAAGTCTGTGGCAGGAAGATCAGGGAAGGTTTATAAACAGCCAGTATTCAAAGAGTATGTTTCATGAAATAGAGATAAAATAGGGAGAAAAGTCCTCAGTATGTGGTTGGGCACTGGAACAGGCTCCCTCAGGAAGAGGTCACAGCACCAAGCCTGCCTGAGTTCAAGAAGCATTTGGACAATACTCTCAGGCACAGCCTGTGACTCTTGAGGGTGTCCCACACAGGGCTAAGACTCGATGATCCTTGTGGGTCACTTCCACCTCAGGGTGTTCTGTGATTCTATGAATATATCTTATGAGAAACAAAGAAAAATTAACTAGCCATGATGTTATGACATTAGTGTTTCCAGGCATATGTACCTTTGCTCTGTGGTTTCTATCCAAAATCCCAAAGAGATTGACTTCTAAAGAATTGCTACTCCCTTTTTTTTTTTTTGAATGAGATACCTTCAAGACACTACATATCAAAAATTAGATTATCAATAATCTTTAAAGACACTATTCATTTACTAAGTTATTCAATGAAAATGTATGAAAATCTATATTCATTCAGCTATATTTGAACTATAAACGCTCATAAGGAGTTTGAAACAGACACCAGCAATAAAATTAATTTTCTTCCACCTTACAACTCTGGTCCTTTGGGACACCTTTCTTCTCATCTTGGTGCCTGAACTTGCACCCATCACAACTTTTGGTATGATATCACATATATTCTGCTGTTGTTTGGAG
>VWZD01008195.1:403238-448655 GCA_013396695.1 Sakesphorus luctuosus
GGAAAAGCAACAGAGTATCATTATTCTGAGACTGTGTAATGGTTTAGGAAAACTGAATTACAAATGTCTGGCAATGCGAAAAAAACAGTAGGTATAGTTCCCCTTTTCTTATATTCTTTCCCAGGTATCCATAACTGTTAGAGACAGGTTATATTGCTTGATGCACTTTTTCCTTGCTTACTATGGCTGACCAGAAGTTCTGAGTAGGTCTATCTAAAATTTTGGTTGAAATATAAATCTCTGTCTCGTAGTTCTTTGCAATATTCTTTTAGAAAGTTAGAAGAGGTGATCTATAGGGAAGGATGTAGCTATACCTCATGACCTACTTATGATGGCTCAAAGAAACTGAAGATTCAATTTCTGGAGTATATCAGGTTTTAGGATACTGAAAGGCTTTTTGCATATTTTTTATAAAGACCTTTATTAGGTGGCTTTGACTTAAATGTAAAACCAAAACCAGTCTTATAATTCACAGATTCTGATTTGCTGCTTCTATTTTTTTTGTTCACAAGTGAAAGCTTGCTCATAAGTAAGGAGTATTTAAAACCTTTACAGAAGGCCTAGTTTGTGCTACAGAGCAATGGGGAGACTTGGGTTAGGGTTAGAGTTGTCATGTCAAAGCAAGCTTTTCACCTACCAAAATCCACTAAAAGTTTTACTGTACTTCAGTACAGGCAAATCTCAACCTTTTGTTGGTCACCTGTGTGGTGAAATCAAGAACAATGTGTATGTATGGCCAGACGTCACAAACGAAGATTTGGGCAGGGCTCTCCCCACGTGGTGTGTCCTTCAATCCCACGTAGTGGATTTTTTAGGTGAGGCACAGTGTGTGCAGAACTGGCCCCACCGTTTAAGTCCTAAGGTCCATCTGCCACGGCCGAGCAAGCTTGGACAGTGACAGTGAAGTCCTCGGGACTGTCACAGCACCCGGTACTAACCGGGGCTGACCCTGCTGAGCATCCGAGATCTGACGGGATCAGATGGCAGGGAGGCATCGAACTGCCAGGGGATGGTCCCCACTGAGACTCAAACTGAGGTCCTTGGGATTCAGAGTCCAGAGTGCTCTCCTTTACACCAGGAGACCGCCCCAAAGTCAAGAACTATAACATCAGAAAAAACCCAACCCACAGCAGTTTGGCAAAGAGCATTTTTTGTATTCACAATTCCATCATGATCAGATGACAGTGTTAGAGAGGACATGTTCTGTCTGTGCTTAGTGTTTTGCATTACTTGAACTGCCCTTTTATCTCCAATGTATCCTTACATAATGATACTTCCTACAGCAGACAAATCTTCCAGAGGAGAAGAAAGCTGCAGTAGGGTGAGAGGGGAAATTTTTAATAGTGACCATCCTTTCGAATGTGTTAAGTTTATAGGCTAAAAAACCAAGTTTTTAAAAAATTCTTTGTGAAGAAAGGAATGGATTTAAAAAAAAAAAGAGGCTCTAAAATAAATGAAAGATGATGAAAATTAGTTCACAGAACAGAAGAAAAGGAAAATACTTCAGAAAGCATTAAGCTAAGGAAGTAAACTATAAAGGCATACTTAGACTAAACCCAGAAATTAAAACCCAGATAATAATAAGGAAAGGTGGTGAAGTTAAAAAATAGATGCAAAGGCACATCTAGCTTTATTTCATTCACATTAATTTTTTCACTAAGCAGCACTAATGCTGAGCTGGTGATAAGCATGACTAATGGTGGAAAAGCAAATATGAGTTTCTCACTCTAGAGCCTTGGGCACTGCATGATATTTGCACTCGTGTTTTTACCCAAGATTCATCTCAAATATGCATTTAAAAGTGTCAACATTATTCTTTTTGAATAAGCTAAAACATGAAGCAATAAATTAAAGCAGTACAATTTAAGTTCACAAAGAGCTGCTGCTAAATAGGGCCTAGCAGGTAACTTCACTGCATAAAAGAGATGGAGCAGCATTCAGTGCTGACTTTGTACTGAGATTTACCTTTCAGCAGAAGATCTCCACAATCACAAATATTTTGCTTGTGAGATCTCTGGAAAACATCACAAAATATATTTACTATCTATTTGTTTCTTGAGAATGCTGTTCCAATACACAGAAGTGGTATTTGACTAATATATCACTATCTAAATTACACAGAATTTGTCCAGTGTCTCCAGTAATGAGTGAATGACAAAACACAATATTCTGATTTTCAGAAGCAGAATAAAGTTTGGATATTAAGCATTTTTGTGTTACTGCTAGGATTTACATTAAGAATATCAGTAATTTTTAGCATTTCTCTCATGCCTCCTTCTTCAACTGAACTAAAAGTATTATGAGAAAAGTATTAATGAATACAAAATCTGATTCAATACTCTGGAATTTTTTGTCCATCTGAAATTAGAAATTGACATATTTTTTATTACTTTTCTTTTGAAAAAAATAAGACATGAAATAAAAGGATTTTTGTTCTGTTTGGTTTGGGGTTTTTATTAAATCAAGCTACTAATTAAAAGTTTAAAGAAAACTATTAGAACTGAGTAACAACTAAATATTTTGGTCCCTAAGATGCACTAAATCCTGTAAAATAAGATCTTTGTACAGCTTTATCAGTAGAAAATTATGGACCTTGAAAAGTGGCAAGAACACATCTCATTTAGAAGCTAACCCTGAGCTTATAAAGATCCCGTGGCACTGAGAGCTGGCGCTGCAGCTCCCTCTGCATCAGCTAGAAGCTACTTCTGCAAGAAGCCTGGCTTGACTGAGCACTGGCCTGACCACAGTTTGTTTAAATGTTCAGAAATATTCTTGGATATCTAGAAACTCTCATGGCTAATGAGAGCTGCCTACTCAAAAACATAAAAACCACAGCTGAATTAAAGCTGCTGGTAATGCTTTATTACTTAGAGCTCCCAACCAGCTAAATTGTGATGGCTTCTATTTAGAACATGTTGCCTCAGGAAACCCGAAGTAATTAAAGACAAGCTGAAAAAATAATAATACAGAGAGAGGAGAAAAATCTCCAGTAGCAAAGCTATCTTCTGAAAGGAAGAATGTCGCACAAAACCTGTACTGCAGGTAATACATTTCTCTTTGAGCTCAGTCTTAGTAAACATAATGAGCAAAAATCAAAGCAGGACTGACAACGGATTAGGTACACTTTCCCACCATTTCTGTTACACTAAAATATTCTTGCTGAAATATCTACAGGACCAACTGAATTTTTAAACAGTTATTCAGCAATAACTATTATTAAAAATATTACCTCCTACTAAGTGGCTGCTTTTTGTGAGGAGCAGTACTAAAAAGTCAGAGGTAGGTTCTTCTTCCTTTATTTTATTATATGGATTTTGTGCAGTTCTTTACCTCTTCAAAAGCACAGACATGGTCTACCGGGCCAGCAAAGCTTATTAGGATAGGACTTTTCCAAGGACAGTACTAGGTATAGGTTTTCATCTGGAGAGATTATGTGTCAAGTTACAAACTTCATGTAGATAGGGCAGGAATTTTTGACTTATTCAACAAACTGTATGTAACCAATATAACTCTAACAAATTTTTTTAAGCCAAGCTTATGATATACTGTATTTGGAAGAGAGATAGGGTGCAACACAAGTTAGATATTTTGAAGAAGGTAAGAGCAACCACCCAGTGATCTTTAATAGGTAAAGATCACTGTCTACTCTAGCAACCTCTGAACATTGTGAGGACTGGAGCATAAGTCCTATGGGGAGAGGCTNCTTTTCCAACCCGATCGATTCTATGATTCTATGATTCTATGAACTGGAAAATCTCTGGAGAAAAAAAAAAGGTGAATAGAAAATGTTGCTCCAATAAAATTACCTTATTTCTATAGTTATGATTATTTCAGGAGTCCTTAACACATGCTTTCCATGGGATATTTTTATTCTTTCGCTAAATTCATGCTTGGACATAAAAAATTACCAACCTATAAGTTCCACAAAATTAGAAAAATGAGTTGTATAAATGATTGGAATATAGAACTAGGTCTTCCAGTTAATTACAGGTACTTAACATATATAATTTGAAAATTTCCCTATTTTGCTATATTATGCATGAAACTGCCTATGTAATTCTTAAGCTATGGCTAACAAAGCTGATTTACATAATAAAGGGAGAACAAATGCCTGTTTATGTACACAGTCTGCAGCTCACTGAATAACATTCCAAAATATTATTTGCCTGAGCCTATTCAGAGAAAACAAACAAAACTTTTGTTCAGCTTGAGACTGAGCAAATGCCACTTGTGTGAACATATTATTTCACTTTCAGCTTTAATCAGCATGTGCTTATTTCTTCAGGGAGGTGCTTATCACAATAAAAATAATAAAAAGTGTATTGTACAGCATGACAACTCATTCATACACAGGCTCTCCTATCGGAACAAGAGTTGTTTTAAACAGGAGGAGAAGTCTCCAAGAAGATTTTTATAACCTTCATATTGATGTTTATTTAACCATAATCATTCCTAGTTGTTCCTTGTGAATGAAGTTCTGCACAAAAAGTTTTCTGTTTCTTTGGTTTTCTTCCCCTCTTCACTTTTCAAAACAAAGAATGGTCAATATTTCTATCAGAATATGTATTTACACACATACTTCTCTTTTTCTGATACTGTATCATATGCTATATTTAGTTTGCAGAGGAAAGCACTGCCTTTCACAGAGAATAAACAGGGCATTATAAAACATTAGATTTTTTTTCTACACAGATCAAGTCACTTAATTTTTGTAGCAGGAATGAGTGTAAATTCTCAAAGAGCCTGGCAGTGAGACAATTACACTACATTGCTGAGATATTTTATGAAGGGAGTGAAGATAAAAGAACTATCTACTTTCTTTTAAAGTAATTGTGAAGCACTTTCATATTCATCCATCCCAAAATAAAGACTTCACTGAATTTTTTCATACAAGGGAAAACCAATATAGTTGAATGATGGTAGATCCCTCTCAATTGTGGTTCATAATAGCACTAACTCCCTATGAGAAAATAACTTTATTCAGACACTGCACTCAGACATCAAATATATAGGATTCCCTCTGACAGGTATAGTGACTTTCCTTCAGGGAAAAAAATGAAAAAAAATTGCCATGAGGGTCATATATGATAAATTTGATCTTTCCTTTCTTCACACATTTTTCTTTCCTTTTAAAAACACACATTTCTTTGCATGCTTGTGCTGCACCCATTTATTTTCTACATTCTTTTGGAATGAAGTAAATCCTTAACATTATTACAATAATGTCAAAAGGAAAATATTTGGTTTTGTAACTGTGATATACATTGAAATACACAATGCCATTATTTTCCTTTCCCTCTGAAAAGAAAACATGTATTGTATGTATGCGTGTAATAGCATACCTCCATCAATGCATTCTGGGGTGAAAGAAACATCATCAAGAGCAAATTCTGTGGCTTCACTGCACCCCACTTCAGCTTCAAAGGCAACTCTGAAAGGGCTGTTACTTGAGAGGACTACACTTGCATACATCCATTTGTTTTCTTCATTTCTAGTAGAAGACCACATAAGAATATCCATTCCATGTTCTTCAACTGTGTATACCTGTTGGTGCCAAACCCAAGAGATGCAAGTGAATCAGCATTATGCAACAGGAGCGCAGGCAGCAGAGGAACAGCCCAAGTGCAGCAGAGCAGCTCCCTGCCTGGGCCCTCAGATAGGGCTCAAATCCACATCTTACCGGGGAGGATCAGATAATACTGAATAACTTTGCTAATGCTAGTTCAGCTTCAAATAAAAAGCTATTATGAAAAGAAAATAAAAAGCACTGCTAATACAATCGCTAATTGGAAAATAGAGTCTCAGCCTGACATAATGAGTAAAGGCTTAACCCCAGATTCATCTAAAACTTGAAGAAAAGACTGAGAAGCATCTTGAGCTATCGTTTCATCTCTAAAGGTGACCTTATAGTTGATAGACTGAGTGAAGATTTTTTAGATAAATAAAAGGCTTAGCAACTAGGGATTGAAGTCTATCATCAGGTACTAGCAATTTATAATACAGTGTTTCAGACAGTCATAAAAAATTATTGCAAGCATATATAGAAAAGCCATGAATAAAAATAAATAATTAAATAGTGAAAGTGATAAGCATGACAATGAATGAAGTCACAATTAAGCACAACTTGTGAATTTATGCCAAGCACATGAAACTGAAGAACACAGAGGTAATTGCTCTTCCCAATAAGGTGTTCAAAATCCTTATACAGTCTAACCCTGGTCAGAAATAATGAGAAAAAAACTGGAGCAAACAAAATAAGCATATTTAATGATTTCAGGTGATAACTATTCCTTTAACAGACTGAGTATTTTAGTCATTATCCTCTCCTCATCACTTTCAACTACATACTTCTCTTAAGCCTTTAAACTAATTTTCTAGTGACCCATAGGTTCATGTTACCAATTTAGTGCCCCAGTTCAATGATGGAATAGAAAATCTGAGGCCCAAGGAATTTATACACTTAAACCCATCCCGATAATTTGTGTAACTACATAGCCCAAACAGCACTGTAAACCACACATTTCGTAGAACTTGGTGTCTTCGTTAAAACATCTTTGATGCTTGAACACTCCTGCAAGTTATTTCATTTTGAGAGCAGGTGAGCATCAAGAAGACTGACATACAATGATCCAAATCAGGACCAAATTAGTCAAGCCTGACGTTTGGTTATACTACTGTGTAATAGCAGTATCTTGCGGGTCTAAAAGGACAGATGTCAAGAAGAAATAGTTGATTCAACCCATAAAATAAAATGAAAAAACTGTGTGTAACAGTTTTTCACATATCAGGCTCTAAGGCCTTAAGAACTTGGAACCTTTGATTAGAGTAACTCTACACCTGAGGTTAGGACTAAGTTACAGCACCTGTGTGTGTCTCTGGAACCATCACTATTTTACCAATCATAAAATATGACAATCTTGATGATCTAGAATTTTACAGCACATAACAATGCTAGTGTTGTTTTAGCTATTACTGTATCTTGCAGTAATAATTTCTTCTTTTTGAAGGTAAATATTGAGATGTCACTTTCACTACTCTCATTTTTAAGTCTCAGAGATGCATAAATACATGCTGAGAAAGTAGGAAGAATCAAAAGCACTGTTAAAGATTGTTTCATTGTTTAAAACCAGATTTTTTTCCCCCCACTTCTTTTGTTCAGATTAATAGAAGTTTCTCATACTAAAAATTTCAAGGAACAATACTTTCTTAAACTGTTCTATGTACAGAGAAATTGCATCATGTCCATGCAAAGCCTGGTCTCAGAGGGAGCATGAACTCATTCTGTGTATATACAGATCAATCCTGTAGCTCAAGCTCAATACCAACAGTAAATTCATCAGGAAACCTGCTGTATGTTTGCTGGCCAATGGATCCGGAATGGCAGCAAGTCAAACTGGATTTTAAGTATGACATTTTCATGACATCAGCTACTGTTCACATATATGCAAATGAAATTTATACACCTTGTCTTTCTTTTCCTTGAGCTTTACCTCATGTTTACCATAGAGTAGGGGTATGCAGATATGTAATTACTACGGATTAGTTAATATATTTTGGTAATTCATGTCACTCTATGCTCAGTTAGTTTTGACTAAAGTTTAAACCTGGTCTATGGTTTCTCATAACAATCACATAGACAGTCTGAGGAAACTGATAGCAGCTAGTGTAAATCTCTAAACTGTTTCATTGGAAATCTCAGTTGAGCTCCCAGTTCTGTTCCATTTGTCATCTCAGTACTTGCCAAAGTACTTCTGAATACTTTCACTTAAGTTCTCCAAGTCTTTATCTATCCATAACTACGGCAAGAAAGGGTTAGGGTTCTTAAATGTCTTCTGAAATATTTAGATGAAATTTGTAAAAGAATAATACAAAATTGAAAATGCATGCTCAGTCAAATGAGATTAAAGGAGAGTTCAGAAAAATGGGGAGGCCAAGGACTCTTTTCCTTTAGCTGGGAATACAGATCTTATTCTCTCAGAGATTGTGCCCAGTGAAAGGGAAGAAATAAATATAAGATGTAATACTATATTCTTTCCTGGGACTATCCATGTCACTGAGAGTTTGAAGCATCTTCTGGGTCAGGAAGTACATTAAGTGTATACAAGATTTTTGCTGGCCTGTGTAAACACAGACAGCACATGAATGGTAGAGCAAATTGTCATGGATAAGATCCCCCTAGGGCCCCGGAGAAGTATAGCTGTGTGGTGCTTAATGCTCCCAGGGACTTCACTGCCTCCCTGTACAGCATCCTATAAATTGTGTACAAGCTAGCCTGATAGTGGAAACAATCTCAGATGTGAAAGAGAAAAAAAGTTAGCAAGATGAATCCCACTCTAGAGTATGTAATGAAAAAAAAAAGCCAACAAAACAACCAACCAAAAAATCAACCAAAGAAGTTGTAGCAAAGTCCCACTGAACAAGTCTGTATCTATCAGTCTGGAAAGACTGTACTCCAGCCTAACACTGATCTAGCTGATCTGCAGAGAACAACATTCTTTAGAAAATCTCATTTCTTTACCTTAAAATCCTGACTTAGTTCTAATTCTGCGTAGAATGTCCTGTGTGTTAGAAACTTATGAATTCTTTTTTCAGCTTCTATTTCATTTTGGGAATGGTGAAAATGCACATAATTTTGAAGGTCATGAACTATAAACTGCTATTTTCAACTAAGGTGTTATCCTGTACCCCTATCCTGAGTTTTCAAGATAACGTGTTACCTTCCTGATCTTGCCTGAATCTAGCAGTGGGCACGCTGGATGGTGCCACATTCCACCTGAACTTCCTAATAACTAAGAAGTCAATGTAGATCTAAAGGGCCTAAGAAGAGATGCATTCTCCTGTCATTCACAATACACAGTCTTTAATTGCCAGCCAAGGAAGCAGGAGAATATTGACAAAGACAACCTGTATTTCCACTTCATTAGGCATCAGAGACTTGTGTCAGCTGAGGAAACTTTCCACTGACTCAAGTGAATAATGATACTGTGTCTTCTGCTTTGCAGCCTTAATATAATGCCTTTGAACTCTTCATGTTCCTTGGCAGTCATTGCACATCTTCCTTGAACAGAAACTACACCAGAGACAGAGCAAAATTTTTTCTCTAAAGTCCACAAATTCAATTCCACAAGTGTATCACATTTCATTCTCATAGTAGAGAAGCACTTTAAAAAAATACTTGCCTCTTTTCTGTTTCTCTGAACTTTTGTTTGAAATAACAAAAAAATTCATCTAAACATTAATTTGAAACAACAAAATTTCAGAGTTTTTTTTAGTAGAATTAAGCTGTCCTATAAAGAGATCTATTATAACTCAATTTTTTGAGTATCAACAAATATCAGGGAAGAAAACTATTATAGTATCACATAGGGAATTTATTTTGGTTTTAACTCTCAACAGTATGACAAACTCTTGAAGGAAATGGGCGAAGAAAGAATGCTAAGGTATAATAAAAGCTGAATGTTTTCAATCTAAGTGACAGATGATCAATAGGATCCCCACTGGAATGAAACAGATGTGAAAAACACATTCCTTCCTTGCTGAGACTGCTTTCCTGCACCATTAAATGCAACTAAATAGTCATAAATATGTAAAGAGAAATGTGGGGCTTTTTTAAAAAAATTAATTTTGCAGCATAATGCAGCAAAATTTGTTTATATTAAGAGCTATTCTTGTTAAGAGCGTATTAATTCATATATTAGACCAACCACATACTTAGTGCCGAATAACTGTCAAAGTCTGTCACCAAATACTTCTAAGGAAAGCCAGTGGTTTTATACTTAATCATTACAAAGCAATTTTCCTCCTGTTGGCTAATACTTGGCTGAAGTCCTGCAGCATTACTATTCAGATCTCTTTTAAATAACAGCCATTCTATGATAATGCAAAAGTCGCTGTAAACATTGTGTCCTTTTTAAAATAATACTAGCCCATGCTTTTAGTTTCCCTATGAACAAATTAGAGTTTATGAAAATGGAATTGTGCAATTGAAATGTGCATTGTGAACACAGAAAGAAGAACTTCTAGTTCCTTCTTTTTCCTCAGTTACTAGTTGATTTTCAAGGCAAAAATAGGACTGTTCCTGTAACTTTACATTGTTTCATGTAGTTCTACCACATCTGCCTCCTATACCAATAGAGTATTCAATTTTATCTTTCTTTCTTAGAGATTGCCTGAATGTCATTTTAATCACACATCTCCCTATGTCCTATCTTCAGTCCATTTTTTTAATTCAGTCTTTTAGATAAGAGCTATAACATCAGCTTTTGTACTGATGTTATTATATTCTAACATATTATTCAGACTTCCTATTACAGTTTGACTTTTTTCACCTCCAGTGCAAAGTGAAAAAAAAAATCTTCAGAGAGCTATTGCTTTAGAAGTTTTGGGTTGTTGGCTTTATTGCTTTTCTTTTTTGTTCTTTTTAGGCTTTTTTTTCCACTTGAATGGTAACAGCTAATTTATATTCTTGCTTTAATAACAGCAACAGTTGATGCTGAAATAGATTATTAGTTTGATAGAAAAGAGCAAAATGTCCATAAGGGTAAATTGAGTCTGTGACAGGACAATATTCCTCGCTGAGTGCTTCAGTCTGTTGTGAATACTGTTATGTGTTTCCCCATAAAGAGTACATATTGCAAAGGTACTTTATTTGCATGGGGAAATGAGACAATTCTTTATGTTTCTCTTTATGAAATTTAAGGCAAAGAGAGTTAATTAAACTAATCTGTTTAAAATGAAAAAAAAAAAAAAAGCAGACTGACTGACTGATTACCGCCTCACATAAGCCACACACATCTACTTATTCACAAACACTGTGTTCTGTGAAGCTTGACAACATTCAGAGCTCCCTCAAAAAGTCTCATCATCAATCTTGCAATACTTAATTTGAACAAACACATAATCATAGATAATCTCACAATATTTAACTACAAACAGATCAAAAAACCCCAATTTCTGTTTGATTTTTTACTTCTGCTCAAACTAACTTCAGGCAATATAGCTTTTATTATTATTATTATTAAGTTCATGGCAATATTCAGAGTATCCAGGCACTAGGTGCTAGAGATAAAATTGAGATGCACCCCATCCTGAAAAAAATTACTTAAAAAAAAAAGAGATAGACAAAGGGAGAAATGAAAGTTAATGGTATTCTTCTGCTGGGTATATAAGGAGAAGTCCTCTCATGGTGGACAGGACAGTTGATCGGTGACAGAGGTTGCCCACAGAGGCTGAGTAATTTTCATTTATGTCCATTTTAAAAACTAGGTAAATTCCTGAGCACTTAGCATGATCTTGTAGCTGACCCTGCTTGGAGTAGGAGGTTGGACTAGATCCCTCCTGAAGGCCCTTTCAACCTAATTGCACTATAATCCCACAGAGTTGTGTTACGATTATCTTTTCCAGTGAAGAAAACAGTGGTACAAAATTCCTGACTTAATTTGAAGTCCAGACAACAAAGTTATTCTTGTTCACTTTTAACATAGACTTAGTGCAGAAGTTTAACAGTACATTCAAATTTTTATATTGTCACAAATTAAAAAACAAAAATAAACTGTATTTTCAAAATTTAACAAACCACCACAGATTCAAGTCTTACTCAGACCACTTAAAAAGGAACTGTGTGACATATTTATTCAGTGAGTCCCGCGAAACGAGTTTTTTGCCAAGGGTTGGACTGCTTGGGCTGTTACTGGAGTAGTTAAAAACCGAAACTGTACCCATTTAGGATGCTTGGGGAATGGCAGGATGACATTTTCATGGAAGCTTGAGCTATACGTGTTAATGTGGTTAAATACCTTATTTCCAGTTGTTTTAATAAAACACTCTATATACATGATTACATTAGCATTTTTAAAACCTTTATTTTAAACCACTAAATGTTGCAATCCATTTCTATTTTATGTTAAAAGAGTGAATTGTGCAGAGATCTCTGCTGATATTGGGTAGTTTTAAGTTTGGTAGTCACACATGCGATGTTAATTCTTACATATGTAGCAAAAGGACTTCAAGTGGAACTAAAATTAAAGCAAAATTGTCACTTGATCTTATCAGCAAAAATTTTGTATATAGGTGTAACAATAGATGAAGTATTGTTAACATAAATTAATGAGATTTTGCTAATTCTAGACACAAAAATGCAAACAGTACTAAAGCAAATATTATTATGATGTAGCAGAAGTGCTTTTTCTCTTACCTTTAAGACTCCTGTTTGTCTAGAAGGAAACATCCAGAACCAGAACCGAACCCTACAGACCCCAAGACTAGCTGGGAAGAATTTGGTGGTAGTTATCCTTGCTCTGTTTCCTTCCCTCTGGGTAGATGAGTTTACATACAAAAACCTCTGTCCTTTACCTTAATAAAATGATAAAAAATGATTAGAACTTTTCGATACTATTTTATGCTTCATATTATAAGCATTTTTACACACACAGCTACCACTATTTTTTTTTTTTTTACCACTTACACATATACCATACCTTCATTGTACAGAGATCTTCCATGCTAGTGCTTTGTGTATTTCATAGAATCATAGAATAGTTTGGGTTGGAAGGGGCCTTAAAAATAATCTAGCAAGAAACAAGTCAAACTACTTATTTGCAAGGAACAACTTGCCTAGGACAGCTGCAATAGTTTCTACCTCTACCTGTCTGTTCTGTCCCTCTCCAAGAGGAATGAACTTCCACATTTACAGCCTGTAATAGCAACACAAACTAGCATGGATGTCTGCAAAAGCTGTGATTTGTGATAGATAAGCAGTTCCCTCAAGATCAGGTGAGCAGTTCCTGCAGCAGGTGCAAAGTACTTCAAAGGAAAAGAGGATAAATGGGTAGAACAGTAATGGTTACAGCCATCCACAATAGGACATCTCTGTTGATTTTGAGAACATAAAATTCAAAAAAAGCATCAAGACTGGGTGATCATGCTGCTCACAAATCCAAAACACAAACAGCATAGAGTTTGTGTTGTGGCGAGTGACAGTGTGTGTGTCTGAATCTCTAAGGTCTGAGGTGATTAATGAATGCACCCTTAAGGACCAGAGAACCACCTGTAGGATGTGGATGCCTTGTAACCAGTAGAATCTTTCCATGTATATTAGGTGAACTACTGACCAACAGTGTGCTAGCATGTTAGATACAGGAGTAGATAAAAGTGAAGCTGTTACTAAAAATAAAGTCCTTTGTCTTTGGTGTAAGGCTTCTCATCACACTGCAGCCTGAGTGGTCTCTGTCTCCTCTGACCACCACTAATTTACATTACCCTGATAAAGGGTTACCCCAATATTGTGTTACCTCTAGATTGAATGGTTACAATACTATGCTCATTAGATGAAAATTAAGGTAGGGTGTTTTAACCATTAAGGCTTCTGGAAAGAAAGCTAAGTACTTCTCAAATGGAGATCAGTATATTTGTGATGGAAATTAATATTCCATCCAGAGATATTGTATAATGTAAAGAATATGTTAAATAATATTTATGTAATACTATATATAATTATTGCTCACTGTCTACATAACACAGATTACTGTAATTACCTATCAATACATTTCATTCTCCTGGCAATCAACAGGCATTCTGCTAGCAGTCTATCAGAAATATCTTGGGAAACACTATTGTATTAAGATTTCTGGCAAGTCAATGCCAGGGAGGTAAGTTGAAGCAAGATAGAAACCTTAAGCATTTCACGCACATGGCTTCTCAACCATTCTCTAAGGACCTGTGTGTAATTGCATGTTTTTCTAGAATCCATTAGGACAATACCACACTCCAGGAAAGTAGATTGCTTAAAATATTGACAAGGAGAAGATTATTGTTGTAGCCAGTGATTATTACTGTAGCCAGTGATATTTTCAGAAAATTCATCTTTTAATATCAGAAACTGACATTGCATAGATGGAATTTGTTGTTAGAATAGAATAGCATTATTTCAGTTGGAAGAATCTAAATGATAGCCTAGTACAACTGCCTTATCAATTCAGGGCTGACCAAGTTAAAGCATGTTGTCAAGGGCATTGTCCAAATGCCTCAAACACCTTCAGGCTGGGGGCACCAATCACTACTAGGAAGCCAGTTCCAGTGTTTGACCTCTGCATTGCTAAAGAAATGCTTCCTAATGTCCAATCTGAACCTTACCTGGCGTAGCTTTGAACCATTATGATGTATCAGCTGATCACACTGAGATTTGCTGTTACCTTGGTGCTGACCTATATTAGTTGTTTGTGGTTTGTTTTGTTTTGTTTTGTTTTGTTTTTAAATTCAGTGAACATTCAATTTTCCCAAAATTGATTTAGTACATATGGCAATACCTGGTGTGTGGTCAGTGTGAGCACCCATCTGTCCTGTGACAGCATTGTTGCTAATATTCCAGTCAAAATCATCACTAGGGTCTTGTGTGAATCCACATACAGTTGTCCATTCTTGACCTTGTGTTTCAAAGTTACAGCTTCCAGGAATACTTGTGTAGTAACCTGAAAATACAGCAAGAAGTAAATTATCATCCCAGCTCTATTTAAAGATGCTATAATGAACACACTGTACATGGTAATGGAAAGGATTTTGTACAGCTAATGCTGTTTCCCTGCATTCCATGTGTAGACAGAAACAATATGTGATAGCTAAGGAGGAAAGAAAAAATAATTCTTCACTAACAGGTATAAACTTTATTACAGATAAATGTCCATATAACTCCTGAGGACAAACTGAAAACTTCACCAAATTTAATTCTTATCCAAGGTGAACGGACAGAATGATTTCCAGACAATTAGCTAGAAAAATGGGACTGCACTTCCACAGAGGCATTTTTTGTAAAGATATGTGGCTCATCCTTGTGTATGTTATGCCTGAAGGCAGTTTTATGATGAAAGAGATGTTCTGGTGATTAGGACACTGACTAAATTCAGGAGATGAGAATGCTCAGTGGGATTTTGTCAGTGGGATTTTGTCAGTGTATATAAACACTTGCTTGACGGTTTAAAGACAAAGCCAGACTCTTCTCAGTGGGGCCCAGTGTCAGGATAAGAGGCAATGGACACAACATACAGAAAGCACTTTTTAAGGTTAAGGAAAAATCTTTTTTAACTGTAAGGTTGGTGAAACACTGATAGAAGTTGCCCAAAGAAGTTGTGGAGTCTCCATTTTTGGAGATATTCAGACTCTGACTGGCTAAACCCTGTGCAACCCACTGCAATGATCTCTGTTTCAAGCAAGGCAGTTGAACTAGGTGATCTCCAGAGGTTCCTTCCCACCTCAACCCTTCTGTGCTTTTGTTACTGCTGGGCAAATGTACTGAGCATCTGCATTAGCACTGCATGATAAGCATCATGTAACCCTTATAAAGCCTAACTCCAACAGCAGACACCCTCACATGCAGGTAGGGCAAAGAAGGGAATGCATTAAAAAAAAAAAGTACAATTTTCTTGTACCTCTCTAACAAGATCAAAGTCCAAATTCCACTTAGGATTTAAACTAGTCATAATGGAATACCTGACTTCAGGAATGACTTTTACTCTAATATATGGTGCTTTCAGAAGGCAATTATTAATAAGTATTTATGAACACTATTTGCTGGTTATACAGAGTCACGTGTCATATCTGTATCTGCTGGGTGCTTTTCATTTTATGGGTAAGCATGGCCTACTAAGAAGGCAACAGAAGATTGTTCCATTTCTTGGAACAGTTGCATTCATTTCAATGATTCAAGCACTCCTCTGGTTGGGTCATCAGCACTGAGGTTTGCTGTTAATCAAATCTGTATGTATAATTAGCTGCAATTCATGAAAACTGAAACTGCTTCCATGAGTGCTTTTTTCACCTCAGTACTCTCACCAGGTTACTGAAAGAGAATGAAAATTTTGCAAGATTGCCTGACTGGACTGAATGAAGCGTAGAGTAAGAAATTTTCATGACTTTATTTTTAAAAAAAGAAAAAGGTTCACCAGCCTACATGGATGCAGTTCATTTCATCCAGCTTCTGTTGTAAATCCTGTACAGAAGAATTGCTGCTGAGTAGATTATGGTCCATTTACTTCTTTGGAGTTACACTGGTATAAAATTATTGTAGAATGTGAAATAAGCTCAGACCTTGAGCTCAGTGCAAAGGAGAACCCCCCAAAACAAATGTGGTCATAACCATTTTTGATGGGACAGGTTAGACTGTAAAGGGCTTTCCCTGTGCCTGTTCTGCTCTCTTTTTTGATTTAGAGGCTCCTGTTGCCTTTTCATTAAAAAATGAGGTTTCCATATCTAGAAGGCATTATGTGCCCATTAATGTGGTTTATTCTAATCTATAAAATATATGCTCAGGGAAAAGGTGTATTTATCTAAAGGTAAGGCATCAATTGATGGAACTAAGATATAGAAGATAGGGAAATATTATACTTGAGGCTTATCTGAGAATTCTGAATGCCAGACTACAGTAACTCTCTGTTACTGATATTTTGATACTTCTGCAGAAATAGCAAGACTAAAGACTGATGAAAAAATTGTGACGTAGCTGCAGCCTTTCCATCTGCAATAACAGGATATTTCACTCTATTTATTTGAAGTGAATATCAGTATTATTTTTTTATTCCCTTGGAACAGCTTTTCTTCAGTATAGTAAAAACTGAGTTGCTTTACTGTGATTCAAGATCATTTATGGTCTGAAATGTTTCCATCTATTATCTGACTAAGAAGAGAGAACTGATACTATCACAGTCATTCCAGAAAACAGACAACAATGCCCTCCCCCAATGAAGTTACTATATCCTATAACAATATTTAGAGAATAAATCAAGTGCCTCCATAGTTTTCTGAATATCTTTACCAAGCAGTTCACTTTGGACACAATTCAGATTTACTGTGTGTCTGTTAGTCTGCAAAATGTTACAAGGGTGAGTTTACAGAAATATTTTTCTCCATTTGCTTTGCTAAATCCTGAAAACAGAAACACAGATCATCTGTTTAAAATCTTTTCTTGGAATTTACTGTTAAAAAGCCAGTATTTTAAATTCATAGTTCAAAGTAGATCCATTTCCATAAATATGATTCAAAAAATTCACTGCAACACAAAGCACTACAAGAGGCAGAAACCAGAAATAGTGATAGTGACTTCAGCATATGTACTTCAGAACTGTTATTTACTTTTATGTAAGAGAGATACTCCAAGTTTAATCTCCTACAGTGACAATTTAGCAGTAAGTCTGCAAGTCTGCTGCCTGGCTAAAACAAGGTAATTTTCATCACTCAGTAAAGGGACATCATTTTTGTAATCCTGTCCAGTCAAAGCATAGAGCCACTGTATACAAACGAAAAGGCCTTTGATTTTCAAGGGATCACCAAGTACTGGTTGATTTCGATGAAGTACTTTGACTTCCACACAAGATGAACATTGAATTGATTTGTGTGATGCATTTATTTAATCAAGGTTACTTTTGATCATATCTGCATTATGGCAGAATTTGGCCCTCCATCTCAAAGATTAACAATTAGATTGATTATTGAATTGTATATATGGACAGCTAAATGTTCCTACTCCAAGTGCCCAGTCCAAAGAGTAACTGTAAGAAAAGACAGGGAGCAGGAACAAGAGCACAATGTTTTACTGCATCTGAGTTTTAAGGCTGAATTGAAATGCCCATTAATCTGAGCTTCCATCTTAGTGAAGAATGCCTTCAGACAAATTTCATCTCAGTATTCACTAGGAGTTCAAGAAACATAAACAGATTGGATTTTTTCCAACTGTTCTGTAATGGGGAAGTGGCAACCTGCTCATAATCACCACCCGAGTGAATCATCTGTGTGAATTCATCTAAGCTATACTAGAGATTTTCAAGTTATAATTTCAACTGGAGATTGCATTAACACACAAAGAGATACTTACTGCAGTCAGCTTCATCAGATAGATCTTCGCAGTCTGGTTTATAGTCGCAGACAAACTGAGACTCTATGCAATCCTCATTCCCACACACAAAATCAGTGAGGGCAGGGCATTCCCTGGGATTCTCTCCAACTGAAACCAACAGGACATTTAAATCAATATTGTAATTAAATCAAAGGATGCTCTTTTTAATTTGTTTAGCTTTTATATATCATGACTGCTTTCAGCAGATGTTATTTGGTCTCACTCTTTTAATGTTGCATTATAGGTGTCTAGACTACTATATTGGCTTTGCCCACAGCTGCAAGGGTATTGCCTGGATGAAAATTCAGTTCAGCATCAACATAACTGTTTGCCCAGTGTATTTGTTGTGGGCATTCCATACAAAAAGGGTTCTGTGAGCTACTGAAAAGTAGACAGGTTAAAGATTTTATTCTGCTTATAATTATAGTACATTGTTAGGAAAATAAGAACATTTTAAACTGAGAAAAATCACTGTTATTACATATATGCATAATGCATAAACTTTTAAAGACTGTATAAGACAATTTATTTTGGAAGAGTTTGGAGAAACTTCTGCTCTGAGTGTGTGAACTGCCTAGAAATTCCTCTTATGATACTGAATACACAAATCTTTTTTACAACAGTTTTTGTTCATCTCTGAAAATGAGTGAAAATCATCTCATAAAATGAGAGTAACTTAGTAACTTGCACATAAAATGTTAGGGTCAAATCCAAAGAATTCTGAGATTCAGCCATCCCTGAACTGTCAGACTATAAAGAAACTTATGTAAGTTAGTTTCTACTTCAGTGCACTGTGTGTATAATGTCAACAAACACTAATTCAAACATTTCTGATAATCCCAAATGCAACATTTCCAATGCACTCCTGTAAACCTTAAATTCCTTTTCAGTCTAGAGTGTCAAGCTGGGTAAAAGACATTAGAAAAATTTATTTTGGCTCTATTTATTGTAATGTGTTTATTTTTAAACTTAAAACATGACTACAATGTGACACATCATTAAAAACAGTCTGATCAGAATACCATGATATTTACCTTTGTGCAGGCCCATATTTCCAGAGGAGAAGTTATTGTCAGGGTTTTAATCTCCTCAGATAGTGGTACTTACTGAATTTTACAGACTGAGGAAGTGCATTCTCATTGAAGCAAAATAGGAAAGAACTAAATTTTTTGTTTAGTTTCAGTATGTACACAAGGTAATATTAAATAGAGTGACAATACAGAACTAAAATGTAATCAGAACAAAAAAAGGCAGTGCTAATGTTTGTTATTTGCAGGAACTTAAGATTAAAATTTTCAGCTTTAAATTACAAACTTCCCTGTGCATTGATACAAATAAAATCAGTTTCCAATGAAAAAGTAAAAAGCATGCATGGGCTATCACTTTTCAACAAAGTACAATTTTGTATTGATGGACAAAGAGGTTTATAAACTTCTAAATATTTTTTTTAAAGACCAGTAGGACTGGCTCAGCTTCTGGATCATTAAAGCCTACAAATAAGCATGTTAATAATGGTTGTCATAGAATTTGTATTTACATATACTCACTTTCCTCTCTATGTATTTTGTTCTTGACAACGTAATTCTCAGAAGACCAGCAAAGATAAGCTTTTCCCAAGTAAGAATACCTCTATGTGTTTGTATATACATAGAAAGCAAGCAAGATACAGATGCACATCATGCACACCACAAATAAATTGTGACTCTACTGTGAACACAGCATAACTTGCATTTTTATATCCATCTCCAGTATACGTTATCTATGGAAGACTGGCCCACATAATACTCACAGACTTTACAGACATGACAAGATTCATTTGGAGATACTTGATAAATACAACACCAGACATTTTTCTTTCAATTATCAGGAAAAGACTATGAACAAATTCATGAAAACAGTCCTCTTTAAGATTGCTACTTAATGACAGCAACAGCTCAGTGACTGTCTCTGACTGAATACAAGAGCTTACTTTTACCAATGCTTTGTAAGATGTAAATATTCCTGTGATATCCATTACATCTAAAATTACAGGAAGAACCAGACAGGTCAAATATCAGTCCCATAAGCTATACATTTTGATTGTCTAAAAAAAATGCAAAGAAAAATTAAGTTTCATAGATAGCAATGAATTTCATAGATTGGGTGTTAGGTTGACGCAGTGAATGTTGTCCTATTTAAAATATTTATCATCAAAGAAGTGATTGATCATACAGCCAAAAGGAAGAGATGCTCGTGCCATGTTGTATACAACACTAAAGACATAGGTTGTCAAAGGTTGTGCTTGGCCAGTGCTTTGTGCTTTTGAAAGGCACAGGGTGAATTCCAAATTATTATGGTTGTTAAAGGCTGCAGTGAACAAGACCAGGAGCTGTTTTGGAAAGCAGCAAGTAACTCAAGGGCAAGTACACTGAGCTGCTGTTTACCAAGAGTCTCATCTTCTCTGCTCTCCAAGGGAAACACAGGCACTCACTCAACAGCACACCACCACCATGCCAGCAGTATGAAATGAAACATATCATATATAGTCATAGTGCCATAGTTCTCTTTTTTCCATTTTTTTAATCTTTTCAAAGGAGATTGTCAAATGCAAATCATTTCCTGAATCCAGATTATATAGTATTTACCTCCTTTGGTAAAAATAAATTTATATTTTTCATGCATTTCTAGACAGTCTTGATATTCAATGATGGTTTAAGCACTTGTGCATGACACGACTAGTGGAGGAATTCACATTTTCTTCCCGCAGTGTAGCTCTGCCGGCCCTGGGAAGCTGGATTGGGATAGCCCGTATTTCCTCTACAAATCTCCTGAGCTGCCTTCCCCATAGTCCTTTGCAAAAGGGCATTTGGGATGTCCTTTGGGTGGCAGCTGTGGCTGACTTTGACATTGCCAAAAGAGAGATTATTTCTTGTCAAGAACCAAATTGTGCATATCTGTACCCTCTGCTAAGTCTAATAAGATCTGATTTTAGTAAAATTTTTCCTCAAGTGATGAAGTACATTCACGTTAATATATGTTACCCTAACACAAATTAAGGTAAAGCTACCACAAGCTTCTAGACTTCTTAAAATGAGCTTTCTTTCTCTGTAATGAAGGAGGTTTAGTATGTATCAGCAAACTGACAGCTCACAATGAAATTGAAGAATAATTTCATTCCAAGGCAAAATCCAAATATAGGACAAATTTTAGCATAAATTTCAGCACATTTATTGAGAGGTTTCAGTCAGGTCATGTGATTCCAGTGCCCCCTGTCAGAATACCCTGGCACTGACCTATTCATAGAAATAAGTGAATGACATTATGAATCATTAAAATATTTTGAAAGGGGGGAAAAAAAGGAAATATCAAAAAAAGTCCCAGCTAACTGGACATACATTCTGTCTGAACACAAATGTATATCTTTCTCTGTCTGAATTCCCTTACCTCTCACTTCAGGGCTACGTTCATCCTGAATACTTCTGTTAATAACAGTTTGAACTCCTCTCAAGTGTATAAGAAGGAATTAAACTCTCCACTAAATGTAAAGCTTTCCATGATACATAGCTGAGGATTCAAAGAAAACACTGGCTTGTTTTAAAAATAAAAATCCTGGCCTACACACACAAACACTGCGATGTTTTAGTTATTGTCTCTCTGATCTGCAAAGCTAGGATGGAATACTAATGAGAAAGGATTTCTCTGCTGAGACTTTCAAGGCTTCTTGTTTATGAGAGCACAGAAGTAAAGTTGTTCAAAGGATTTCAGTACCTTCACCCATGGTCTTTTCCATAAACAGCAGGTGAGGAGGAATACAAATATATGAGGAGAAAAGGAAGGAAAAGTTTACCCCCAGGCAAAGCAAGCTTTATTAAATTTTAAAGAAACTTTCTGTTCAGCTCAATGTGCTAAATCCATTTCCTGATAATAGATTGTGGCATTTTTACTTTCTTTTAAAAACTAACTCTAAGTCTAATGCCACTATTCTATTTACCTTAAGAAAATCTTGTGGAGTCTGATCCCACACAGTCAACCCACAAAGAGCACTGGAGCTGTTCTGGCTCTTTCTTATTCCTGGACTTGTATGACACTGAATTCCCAGACTATGAAAAAATCAGCTAAATAACCAAATGTTCTAGAAATTTTTGTCAAAATTTAATTTAGACTTATGATTCTCTTATTTTCATTTAGTTAGTTTTTCAGGTGGTGCCCTGGGATGCCAAAATCAGTAGATATGGCTGAGTAACGTATATGTGCATGTTATACTTGCTGTTGTGCATCTGGAGTAAAGATTCCTTTTCTTTAAAATTAAAAATGTAAAAAATTCAGACTAATGGCAACAGCATGTCTGACAAGTTATGCTTTTGATTCACTATTACATGACAGTGAGCCATCAGCTGGAAAAGCAAATCAATAATGCTTGAAGTGCTCCTTAAGGATTTCAGACCACAGCTTATTTCTGACAGAATTTTTGGAAGATGTTATCATGAATTTAAGTGTAGTAAGTCTCAAAATTAAAGTTATAATTTGGAATTATTCTGTATGACATGCATACGTATTTTACCTTTTTATTAAGGCAACAATGCAGGCATTTTTTTCCAGCCTGTAAATAACCTCATATGTAGTGAAAGTCAATTATTAAAAAGCACAAGAAATGACCACACTAAACTCCATTTGAGCCACACAGTCTGCCACTAAAGCTGTATAAAGAATTATTGTACAAGAAGGTGAAAAAATATAAATACCTCAATCAATTTTATATTAAGAGTAATTTTTCTCTGTGATGTGACTCCAATATTTTTCAGACATTTTCAATTAAACCTGTCAAAGGCATCAGATTTGGAATTTAACTTTAATCTAGCTCACCTCACAATCAACTGATAATTCCCTTTTGTATCTTTGTTTTTCTATCACTGACAATATTTCCAAGAGCTCATATTTCCAATACACACATAGTTGCTTCTTGCCCTTCACTTCCATAGGAATTAGTGAATCCTGAGGGAAATGAGCCTTGAAGGATAGAGCCCCAGAAGCTCAGATCATAATAAATAAAATAATCTACAAAATTCTACTGATACAGGAGCTGTTGACCAATTAATTTTTAAAAACAAAATCCTCATATAAAATGGGCTTGTAAATCACATCTATATACCTGAAGAGCAAAGAATTCTGCAGAGCTAATCCACCTCCATGCAGATGCTCTTATGATGTATACAGCTTATTTCTAGAATTCACTGCATGGAAGCAAGCTGAAGGAAAAGACATGTACAATAAAAGAAATGTTTGTATTATTAAATGCTGCTATAACCATTGAATATTACCATACTGCAGAAAACAGTTGCAATATTCACATGTCAAGAATCTCACCCGAGTTGCCTCTCTCTCCTCTTTTTACTGTCTCGAGTACATAATTTCTGCAAAGGCAATTGTTTCATTATGCTGACTGTAAGCCATGTTTCAGGAATATCATTCAGCAACTTCCAAAAAGACAGTCTGTGAGGAGGAAGCTATCCCACAATATTCAAAAGCTCCAGAACTGGTCTAACATTGGTTTCCACCACTATATTGCATCTGCTGGGAAGCAGCTAAATGTTCTTTTTTTCCCCATGCAATTTAAGGAGTTCTCATTTCAATTTCATTCTACACAGGGTTATTTTGAACCCATTATTAAAGTTTTAATTATTTTCAATTATCTTCTAGGCTTTTCTGTGCATGGTGTCTTCCACTGTTTATGCAATTAACATGTCCAGAACAGCGATAATATTATGTAAGATTTTACTTAAGTTTCAGTGGAAAATGAAAATGTGGCCTCAGTTCCCCTAAAGGACCTTGGCCATGTATCCAGCTCAGCTATTCTACAGCTAGAAATACACTACACGGGTAAGTGCTGTAAATCAACTCATTTGGTTGATAAGAAGCCCCTGACTCCCTTCTGGTTTGTATGCTACTCTTCTTCTTGAGTTTGCAACAGTAATATTGGGTTGTGCTGACTTTTAGCTTTGTTATAACAGACACAATAGAACTGTGAGCCCTGCAAAAAATGCAATCTCTACATGACATGCATTCTCTATCCCAAATGCCCCAGGCTTGGGTCAGATGGGAAATGTTATTTTTGAGAAACCAGCAAAACATATTTTGCTTGTTTGTTCTATGAAGGTAAAGAATCAATAACAACAAGAATGAGAAAGGTCAGACCAGGCTCCTTCATGTCATCCTGCCAACAGGAAGGTCAGCGTACCAAAAGTCTTGAGAAAATCAAGTAAGTAGGTCTCAACTTGTGTAGTTGAAGGCAAAAAAATTATATACAGAGCCAATGTGAAAGGCATTAAAGGCAATACATTGACTCTCTTGACTTTGGTTTGAGCCTAAGTATCACCGCATAGTCAGGAAAATTGAGGGGTAGTGATGGGGTGGGTGTTGGTTTCTCAATCTGTTTGTTTGTTTTCTTTTTGGCAGACAGGCATTTGCACAGAATGCACATAGATACAGTTAAAAAGCAAACCTGACAGGGCTCTGATCTTGCTGAAAAGCAAAGGCATAAGTATAAGCACGTTCTCATAGGATACACACACCTAAACTTTAATGATAACCTTGCTGTACCTAGCATACACTACCAGACACGCTGCCAGGGAATTATTCCTCATTGTATAAAGACTGTACCTTATTAGCGTGCTAAAACAATGGCCATGCAAGTGACAGCTCTATAAAGGATTAGAGTCTTGGGCCTTCAACTTTCCTAAATCAATCTTAAAAGAACTAATCTTGCATATTGAGCTTCAACTGTACATGTCAAACTTTTATGAAAAAAGCCTTGTCTCAGTCATGCATCATCATAAACAATAATTTTCTGCAAAATACACAGGAATATTACTATGCCGAAGCTGTAAGTGAAAGCAGTCAGAGCACAGGGTGCAACTGCTTTCCCAACAGATCTTCCTGCTGCAGCAGTGCTGTAAAACAAATAGTTGCTATAAAGTAATAAACTGGGTGACTTTCTGAGCTTTTTCACTGCAAAGGTATTTTAATACAAGACTGGTTATAAAACACTGTTAACATGCAGATTTGTAGGGTCAGAGACTAAAAGCAATGTATATTTCAGCAACCTTAACATTTTAAGAGATTTAAGATCCTTCATATGACAGCTTTCCAAATCCCTGTTGTAACAATTTCCTTCCTTGCAATGACAAGTCTGAGTAATATTTCCAGTTATGTTTATATAATGTCTTTTTTCAGGCTATTGTATAATATATGGAATTAAGAGTAAGAAAAAAATATTCTTACATTATATGAATATATGTTGGTATCATCTTTGTGAATTTAACAGAGATATTACTTATCTTTAAAAAAAATAAACCCTGGGTTTTTATTTGCTGAATATCTTCATTAATCTGACTTTGAAATGAAGTGTCTAAATTGTTGCAGCCCCAGAATGGGACAGAACCTCAGAACTGTAGTTTAACTAGACCCCACTGGTGTGAATGAATACATGAGAACACAACTGGAAGCAAATTGCAGGAGATATCAGCATCGACTTTGTTATTCAAGGTGATGGAGGGATATTGACCTTCCATTTCCTATCAGGGCATCCTTACCTATCTACCCTTGTTCTTTGGAGAACAATCACATGCACAGCAATGAGGACAATGAAATACATATAAAAAGCACAAGCGGGTCATTAATGCTTATGTGCCTGGAAAAGCTTTTAAGACTACATTCTACATTATAGTTTTAATAAAGTTCAGTTCTGAAGAAGGTCTCAAGTTGTATCCAGCTTCCATTCCTTGATTTATACAACAGAACAAATTCTGAATGCACACTTTCATTTTTTCAGATTAATCTAGATCAAAAGATGCTCTCCAGAAGTTCAGTTTTCACACTCCAGTTGGTAATGTGCATCCAGTCTATGGCAGGAAATGAAAGCTTGCCCAAACAACTGCCCCAAAACGCATACAGTGTTGATATGTGGCATCAGTAATGATTGCCTCACTCAACAAATCCACTCATATTGTGTCACAGTTTCCTACTAGTCAGAAAGACCCCTTTCTTGACAGAAGCCATGATGCTCTCAGTATTTATGTGCTTTGGGTTTTCTTTTTGTTTGTTTATTTATTATTATTGGGGTTTGGTTTCATTTGTTGGTTTGGTTTGGGGAGTTTTTCTTGAAGGGTGTATTTGCTTTGGTTTGCTGTTGTTGTTTTAATAAAGGCAAGGTCTGTTCCTGTTTTAGTCTTTGTCCACAAAAATATGAATTAAATAGAGTGAGTATCCTGTGAGGGAGTCAAAGGTTTTCTTTATTTTGCTGGCCTTAAAACTTAAGCTGAACTGGGAAAAAGAACATTGTCAGTGGTTCATTTGTAGTCTCTGCTCATTTTTGTGACAAGAGCCTTTATGATGAAACACAGAGACCACAGGTTTCACGTGACATAATCTAACACAATTTATATTAAATGGTTATTTACAAAAACAGAGACTCGATAATTTACCAATATATTAAAGAAGGAAACTTCTTACTCAAAACCAAATAAATTAAGGAAACAAAACCTTAATAATTTCTTGGATTTAGCTGCCATAATTTAGTGAACATTGCACTAATACAAGATTTTCTGTATGAGCAGAAAAAGATATTGAAGTTATAAGAGTGAAAACAAATTTATTCATAACTGACTTTATAAGCAGTTACATTATGATGAAAACAGTAAAACCATGATGTATTTAAAAACAAATAAGAACTTCCTACATCTCATGTGGGATCCCTATTGAAACTTCCCTCTCGAACTTACTTGTGGTGCAGTTGTTGAACTCTATGTCATCAATTGCTGCTCCTCCTCCTAAGTCTCTGGTACGAATACCTTCAAAGATAATTTCAAAATTCCTCAGCTTCCCCAAGTGCAACTCGACTTTGTTCCACTCATGACCATGATTTCCTGATTCACTCCATATTTTTGTAATTCCATCACCAGTCTGAAATGTGAATAAATTATATATAGTAAGTTACACATATTTATGGTTTATCAAATCTAATTTTCTGAGAAAAAGAAAAATCCAAACAAAACCAAACAGAATAAAACAGACTGGAAGACACCCATTCAGTTTTGTCAAGAATTGGCAAACAGGTGCTTTGCTAGGATAATAGGAAAGATAGTGAAATGAGATGATTACTGCCCGAACAATATAACCATCAACAGTTGACAGAGTCTTGGTAGAGAAATCACTATGTGAATGATTGAACTGCAAAACAATGTGTTTTGGTAGAGTTGTATTTAACTTTTATATAATACTGTTCTTTGTTTTTTAGAATATATTACCAGATGCAAGGCTACTCTACCATTTTAAAATTAAGGTATCTACAGGTAGAATCTTTAAAAAGTTGTGACTAACAAATATGAGATAATTATAAATCTGGTGTAGTTTCTTTGAAGGTAAATAAGATTATTATGACTTTCAAATATGCTAATATATTTTAAAGCTTTTCTTTAAACGTCCTATCATATTACCTGACTGGCAAGTCAGCAGCAAGCAACTTGCTTCATTTTTTAGTGATAGTGTTAGAATGCAGATATATCAATTTCACTTGCTGTGAAGGGATGACACATAAAGGAGGACATATATGAGGAAATAAAAAGTAAATATTGCAAAAGTTTTGATTATGTGTAAATCTATTTTTCTTTATGACTATGTGACTAATCATCGAAAGAATAAATAAGAATATTTTTGTCTACTCTTTTCTTATAAAAAACAATTAATACTCCAGATAGGGTTAAGAAAAACACTGTGTGATGCACCAAGCAGCTAAATACAATACATAACAAAGGTTCTAAGACAGTATTACATGAACAAATGAAATCTGAAGAAAACAGAAGCAGCAGTAAAATAGGCAGAGAAGAAAATTAATTACATTTCTTTATCCATGGTGAACCTGTTAGATCAGATTTATGTTAATAAGATTTTCTTATGCATATTTATGATAAGAAAATTAATCCTGATGTTTTAGATATTGTATTCTGAATAAGAAAGTGCAGACAAGCATGCACAAAAATATTACATTAGTTGTTTCTGAATCAGGGAATGCAGAATTGTTGATATCTTTTAGAAGGAGGTCCTCAAGCCTACCAAGGCATAAAAAGACTTGAAATATGGCTTGACAAGAGTGTTCTGGAATATCATAATTAACTGTAAAAGAATTTTTGAAAACAATGGTAACTTTAATTTAAAATGCTAAGTAGAAAAAAATCACAAGGAAGAGTTTCCATAAGTGCATGTAAAGTCATAGATACCCAGCTGAATAACGAATTACGTGGGATCAGTGGTGACAGCAGCCCTTTAGAAGGCATGATCTTTGAGCACACAAGTACCTACAGGGGCATTGCTCCTTCAGTTATGTCTCAATGGTTTAAAGCCAATGATACCATCCATTAAAATGAAAATAATGGAACAGGATCTCATTGGTGCTTTGCACCACTCATTCCAGAGTTGATGACAACTGGTTTATTTTCTCATTTTCTCAATGTATTTGTGCAAGTGAGACTCCTGACCCTCTATGCTATCACATCAGAGGTCCATTCTTTTAATAGAATCATAGATTTTCTCAGGTTGAAAGGGACCAATGACAATCATCAAATCCATATCCTTACTTCTTGCAGAACTACCTAAAACTAAACCATGACTAAGAGCATTGTCCAGATGTTCCTTGAACTCAGACAGGCTTTGTGCTGTGAACACTGCCCCAGGGAGCCTGTTCCAATGACTGACCACCCTCCTAGCAAAGAAGCCCCTTTTGGGTCTACAACCAATGCAATTAAGGGGGAGTGGAATCAGAATGAGTGTGATCCCTTTTCTGAACTTCCATGTGTATTTCAACACGGAAGCACAGCTTAGAGGACTTTATATTAACACTGTACTCAAAAACAGTAGATACAGTAACTGAAGCTGATTTTAACAATGGTAAAATAATGAGGGAAATCTATTTTTATGTTCATAGAATCATAGAATCATAGAATCATTTGGGTTAGAAAAGACCTCCGAGACCATCAAGTCCAACCCTTGGTCCAACTCCAGTCCATTTACCAGATCATGGCACTCAGTGCCACGTCCAATCTGCGTTTAAAAATCTCCAGGGATGGTGAATCCACCACCTCTCTGGGCAGCCCATTCCAGTGCCTGATTACTCTCTCTGTGAAGAATTTCCTATGTTGTTCCTATTATTTCTGTCCATCAAATATATAGTCAACAATTTAACTTTTAGTAAATCAACAATATCTCTTCCATTGATTCTGATATTTCTGAATAACCTCCAAAAGATTATTACTTATTATGGGTCCATTTCTTAGTCTGCCAACATCTTCCATCAGTTTATGACATGAATAAAATGGTTGGTTACAATGACTTACATTTGGCCTTAAGGTCCCTAACACAAAATACAAAAAAAGAAAACTTAGAAAAAAAGCACTTTTAAACATTTAATCCATTTGTTGTAACTAGAGCCTCTTCTGTCCGCACTTCAGAACTGTTTAGAATATAAATAACATTCAAAAATATTATTTATAATAAATGACTGATCAATTTTGCAAAAGTAAATTAGTGCTGCATATTAGTGATGAATTTAGGCAACTTAAAATGAAGTGGATAATAATAATAATAATAAACGATAAGGGACATAATTTTTTTCAGACATTTAAGCAAGATGATAGAAAAATTTAAAACTTGTATCTATTCAAAAATTAAGCCCCAAACCTATAAAAAATACGTGTATTTTAGTTTGAATGTATGGAAGTTAGTGAAGCTTTTTAAAAGACACAGAGATAAATATTTACATAAAATCTGGAAATGTTAAATGTTGCACAGTTAACCAGAGTGTGAGCCTCATGTGTGCAGTTAGCTGGATTTGGATTGATTTCACATTATATTTTATAACATGACATTCTGTTCAGACTTACACTGTGTATATCACAACAAATTTTGTGTAAAGGATGCTGCAAGTAACAAGGGATACCGATCACATATTTCTTTAGAAATAACCACATAAAATGCTGTAGAAATCAATTTGTATATGGTATCATAGCCATAAAGTATCAAATCTTTATGCAATTACAGGAACTGGGGCATTTTTTTATGCAGTGAGACATTGAAATACTTTTTGTTAGGAAGAATTTTTTTCCAGATAGGAACTTTATGGCAGTCTCCTTGCACTTCACAAATTCTTGAGTATAAGTACACAAATAAAATGAGAAAGAGACATTTCTCTTCCTGTCTTGGTTCCACATTAGGAGTTCCTATACAACAGCAGCACTTCATAAAACACAAAAGGTTGATTTTTCAGTTGCTCAGCCACAGCTTTACGTACCAAACTGAAAAGCATCTTCATCTGCTGCATAGCTGCATGAAAGCTGTTACAAGCCAGAGTGCAAAGTCCCTTCAAAGACACATGCCCTACACAATACCTGCATGAAACATCCAAGGTGGGAAAGGGAGAGACAAGTAGGAAGCTTGGCTCTCTCCCTCTTCCCAGGCTCAGACAGTGAAGCTGGCTTGGCTCAGGGGTTTAAGCTACACTGTCATGAGAGAATCATCACTTGTAAGCTTTGCAGATTCCATTTCATGAATTATTGGGGTTTTTTCTGCATTCTCCAGTCATTTAATCTGTGTTGTGCATTAGCATTTCTTTCATATCTTTGGAATGTGTTTGCTTCTAAAACAAATACAAATATGGCCTGAGGCACCAGAAAAGTTAGTCTGTGCTTTGACCTCCACATTGCATCCAGAAATCCTTCGATCTTTTTTACTCCCATATACATATAATAATGTAAAGGAGAGATATGTAAAATAAAAAGCAGAAATGTGTCTCAGCATGGAGAAGGCTGGAGGCCACAGTGTCACATTTCTTTCTGGTTTTAAGAAGCTATTCTACTGACTCCTACTCATACTGAGTGTCTAGACTGCTCTTCAACTTGGGCTGGGAGAATGAAAAAGGCCCAGTGGAACTCAATGCTCCCTCAGGCAGGTAAAAGATGGCTGAGACCTGTGGGTTTGGTGGACAGTATCAGTGCTGTCCATCTGTATGGGGGCTGACCATGTTGGCTGTCGCTCAGGGTGGAAATCTCATTTTCCAGTTACCTCACAGGAGTCTTGCTGCATTAGGCATGATGCAGGCAAAAACAGTTAAAAAGGATTATTTGGTGGCCATTCTTATAAGCTTTATAGGATGTGTGAACCATAGGCCACAAGAGAACACCTCCTAGTGTAGCTTGTGTATTTGTACTTTGGACTTATTTCTTCCCAGCATGTGGCCCACTATTTATTAGTGCAGACTACCACCTGCAATACCTCTGGAAAAGATCTTTGCAAAGCTCCTCAGAACTTAATTTTTGCAACGTGTTTTGCAAGTCTCTACTTTATAATTTCCTAAATTCAACCCGAGAAATTCTGGAAGTCCAATGTTAATGACACAGCACCTTAAAAAAGTTTCGATTCTTTCCAAAAATACACACCAAGAGCACAAAAACCAGACGGTGTCTTCATTTAAGGCTCTGAAAAGTTAATTGCACGTCACTGCCCTCTATGGGTTGACTATAGCTAAAGGTCAGGCTGAGGTGAGGAGCCATCACTAAGGAAAACTAGACAAGGGACATGCTTTTGTATTGATGTAACATCATGCTGAGCATTAAACACTCCCAGAAAAGGGCATAATTACTTGTAAGAAGACCATAACTTTTTAGATCTGTAGGTCTATAAGCCTAGTCATATCAGAAAAATTAATATTCACATTCATATTATTTTTATCTGCTTTCTGATAGTCTGAGGGGAATTATTTCTTAATGATTTCATTCCATTGCAGTTTAGAATCGTTTGCATGCTTGTCTTATCTGAAGAACAATCTGAAGTGTTTATAGCCTCTCCTCTGAGTACTGCAGGGTGAAGGTATAACTTACTAGGCTCAATATCCTCATTAATACACCTGGGAGTTCTAAGAAGAAGGCAAAAGGAAGGATTTTTTTTTCTCCCTTAGAACTCTTTTTATTTTTTGGCTGAGTTTAATATTTTTCCTATGCAGCAGTCCACAATTATTCTCAAGGCTACATTTCTAGCAGATTGAGAATAATATTAGAAACTGAATTCGAAGCATGAAAGAGGAGTATGGGATTTTCTATTACAAGATGTTGCAGATAAATTTCTTAGGAATACACTTTCTTTCAGAACAATACACAAAGTATTCCAGATGAAATTAGAGAGATTCTTCTATGAGACAATCGCCCTTGTTGCGTCTGCAGCGAAACCACAATGAAACACAGATTTTGTTCTTGATCTGCTCTTCTCTTTCTATTCATTTTCTGAGCTGGGTTCAAAATATTTCCCTGGTTCATTAGCATCAGACATTTATCTCAGTAGAGCCACAGGAAATGAAGCAGAGCTTACCAAATGGATGGATGCAAGGAAAACACTTGCTAAATATTCCAGGACTCTTCAAAGCAAATATACTTGAGGGCTTTTTAATCAGAAGGAGAATATTTTCAAATGACTCATAAAAAAAAAAACCTGTTTATTATTAATACCACAAAAATATTTTCAAGATTCACTGTATCAAAAGATTCCTCTTTCTGCAGTACCTTTCAGACTTTTGAGAGAAGTAAAACTGTTTTACACACCATTTTAAACAATTAGTAAAAAGCCCTCTCCTCTGCTTTCAGGTTCCTTTGAACACACATGAACACACATGAAAACTTGGCATCACTATTAAAGATAACTTTAAAAAAATCACATAATTGCATTTTCACAGCACATTATGGAAAGAAGGAAAACAGCAAGGTGAAACACTGATATTTTAGCCTTCAAGCCTTTTATTGTAGTCCATGTGTATTAATCTCAGTAGGTTTTCATAAGAGCTAATGGCAAAGCCCATCCATCCACCTCTTTCATTTCCTCCTTTCTGTAAAGTATTAAGATGATTTTCACTCTCTGAAATACCTTTTCCCAAATGTTCATTTCCAAAATTAAAAAGACTATAATAAAGGATTATGCATTTCATAAGGGAAAAAAACAACACCAAAACCAAAAAATGCCAAACCAAAACACATCCCCCTCAAACATGCATTCTAATTAACAAATCAGATAAATAAAAATATACCACTGATGAAATTCCTTTTCTAAAATGCACCAGTTTTGGAATTCTAGAATCTCATAATGAATTCCTTAAGAGCATGAAAATGCATTAAAAGCTCACCCTGTCATGGGTGCCAGCACTTGCAATATTTCTAGGAGATAGAATGGTAAGTTTCTTGTTCCTTAATAGATGTAAGTCCCGAGTTGAGAAAAGACAATTTTAAAACTCCTCTTTGATAAAAGTGACTGGTAATTCACTAGGAGACAGGATTTTGTTTCGAGTGGGTACACATTCCAGGGAATGAGAATTAAATTGCTCATTAGCAAAGATGAAGTTATACTTTAAAACTATTTATTTTGGAAATCTATAATGGGAAGGCAAGACTAATTTATTTATTTTCTTTGGATTATTCTGTGCATATCACTTTCTTTAAACTTTGATTTATCCTGTCACAACTATTAAATCCGTAAGATTTCCTTATAGCCAACTTTCATTTATAACCAAGCAAACTCCTCTGACGTTTGCATCCTTCTGCATTTCCATGACACTATTTTCATCAAATATACTTTTATGTGCTTAGGTTCTAAAAATACATCTTCATTCTATATGTTAGCCTTACTTTTAGAAGAGAGAAATAAAGCAACTCCTCTTTGTAAAAGAGGATTCATTAGCTACATTGCACTACTTCATCCTCTCCTTATTTCTCAGCCTTTTTTCTCCTCAGATGCAAACATTTCTTCTTAATTTCCTATCATAATCCACCTTTGTTTGATTTGGGGCTTTAGGTAGTTTAATGGGTACAATTTTGATTACTTGGATTACATTTTTTTCCTTCAGTTCTATTGCTAAGACTGAGTAACAATAAGCATCAAAGCCGTTTGATAAGACCATTAGCATTTCAAGCATCTTAGTTTCATTTTGTGTCAAACCTTGTCACACCTTTGTTTTAATCACATTTTACAGGTCTCGGATTTTTCCTATCTCAGAGTTGAGGCAACTGCAATTTTTTTGAAAACCAAAGCTTGAAAGGGAAATAATCATAGTTACAACATTTCTAGGAAGACTCTGGACAACTGTTACAACCTCTATAGTGCCAAACAAGAACAATGGCTGCACGCTGTGCAATGCTGGATTCCTTGGATTACAAAATAAAAGTAAACCCTTTACTTCTATTGACTATCTAAAAAAACAAACAAACAAACAAAAAAACCCCACCCAGATCTAACAGAACAATTTATGAATCAGGATCATAAAGATTATTTGCAGGAATGAGACAACCTCAATTCTGTCATGTTTTTGCTCCTATAGGGCATACTCTGAATACCATATTGAAAGATGCGAGGCAAACTCACTCATCACATTTCAGCTTTTTATTATGCAGCTTTAACTTGCTAACTCATCCTCTGCTTTTTTTTTTTGCCTTTTTTTTTTTTTTCCTTTTTTTTTTTTTTTTTTGCCTTTTTTTTTTGTGCTTTTTGGGGGATGGTTGTTGTGTTTGGATTTGGTTTTGAGGGGTTTGTTTTGGCTTGGTTTGAGTTTTTTGCCATTAATGTTTTCCTTTGTCAGCTGGGATATGAAATGAGAGGAGGAATACAAACTTGTTATCCAAATAGGAGATGCATACCATGAATAACTCTAGAAGCAATAGTGACATCCATGATGCATTTTTACCTCAGAGCACCCATTGGGGAAATTGATGGCAGGGCACAGACCTGAGCGGAGAGTTTGGCTGTACAGCCAGCCACAGTGAAACTGGGACATGGGTAAAACTCTCATTTCAGGTCCACAGATCAGTCCAGGTACTGCCAACGTGTATTTGTCCAGCATGTCTTTCAGAAGGATGGTGAAGCACCTTTCTTGTCACGTGTCAAGGATCAAAGTACTGTTTGAGTGACACAGTGGGCAGGCAGAAGCTGTACTGGTGGGACTAACTTTTCTCCTCTGACGCTTTGACAGATGCTTGCTAAGGTCAGAAGCAGTTTTCTATTCACAGTATCACAGTGTTTCTAAAATCAGTTCCAAAAAGTGGGATATGTGCAATCAATCTGTGTGAAAGTCCTCTCAGCTCTTCAAAATGTGAAGACTTGTTCATGAAGAATTAAAGAATTATCTTTACAGTTGCCTTGAAAAGTAAAATCCTAAAGGCAAAGCCAATTCAGCTGAACATAGCATCTGAAATATTTCAGAGCTTTTGTTTGTTTTGATCATTATTTCAATTTAACAATTCACCTCTAATTCCATTTTGATTCTATATATAACACTGAAAGGAACAAGTGGTAAAACATATGTTTCCAAGAATTCTGCTGAAGGAAAAATAAAATAAAATTTATAAAATAAAGGGGAAAAGTACATATATCTGATATAGATAAAACATACCTAATGAGAAAAAGTAAGATTCCTTTTGGCAGGACAATAAAATTAAAAGATTAGTGTCATGGGTTTGGCTGATAGGCCTAAGTTTGGGCCTGAGAATTCAGATTTGGGCCTGAAATTGTCAGCTGCCTTCAGCTGGGCTGGGCTAGCTAGCAGGTGACTTCTTCTAGCCAATGATGTTGTATTTCATACCATCTTACATCATCTCAATAGGAGTAAAATCCAGTGTGTGAGAGTAGCTTAGCTCAGTTTCACTTCGGCCAAGGTACAGAGCAGACACCGTGCTGTCCCAGGAGGGATGGACAGGCCCAAGCCCACAGCATCGGCTCACCATCATGTTATCTTAGGGAAGTAAAATGTTTGTTCTTAGTTCTTCTCTTTGCTTAAGTTTGTCTTTAGAAAATCGACTTTTTTTTAGAATGATTTGTAGTCAGAATAGTAAAATCTGTGCTTATTAGGGAGTGAGAAGTTATATATAGCTTGTGTGTGCTATACTGTAGTTTTCTCTTAATTTTCTCTTTTCTGTATAAATACATGTAGTTAGTTTCAGAAAAAACCTGGCTTTAGAGGTTTTTTTTTTCCCTCTCCCTCTTCTTTCTCCCTTTGGCTAGTTGGGGAGAGGAGGACTCTTTTTCTCTGTACTTGAGCAGTTAGCATTTTGCCAGCTCAACCCAAGACAATTAGTAATAATTCTTAAGACTGGCAATAGTAATTCTGCTACACTGTGATTAAAACTTTAAAGATTTTACTAAATATTTAATCTGTCACTTTTTGAAAGTGACAAACTTAGAGGATGAGGATTGATATGAATATTCCATACTAATCATCAAAGAGCATCACATGCTATTTCAGATATATAACAGTGATTAATGCCAGTCAAGTGCCATTCCTACTTTGATGCAGTGGCATGTTCTCTGGGACAGAATTACATTTATTTGTGACATTTACTGTACAGCCTATTTGTATTCTATTAGAATATTCTTTTCAATTGGATTGTAGCTTTTGGGCTTGTACAAATATAGACTAGATCCTCTGGGATATTTGATGCACTGGACAGCCTCAGGGGACTCAAACACTAAGGCTGAAAAAAATGGTAAGTTCTTTATATAGGCGAAGCTCAGTTAAGTATTTTGAGCTTCACTGAATTGATAGATAAAAATAGCTTATGTACATAAACAAAAATATTTACTGAAATACCCAAAATTCAAATATTTATCCAGTGACATTCCTGAAGGTACCAAATATTGCTTATTGAATCATGCCATATACAGTTACAAGTCTACAGGAAGATATATGGAAAGTATATTCCTCTTACAGATACTTGCTCTAAAACGAGACAGATCCTACATAAGATTCCCTTTCACACAGTGGGTAAAAACCCACCACCAACAAAGAAAAGCTACAGTGACTGCAGCAGTGGCTGCCCTGGAGGCACCTGTGACTTAAGTAATAGGAATCCTGTCCAGGTTGGAACAAATTGTGTTTTTACAGCAGGTCTTGGGGCATTAATAAAGTTCTTAGAAATCTCCCTGCTGGACAAAATACAGAGATCTTTTTCTAAGATGTCTTTCCTGTGGTAACATAGATACAATTTTCCAGATAAGGGCAAAATGACTGATGTGAAAACAAACACAGAAACAAGTGTCAGCCATACTCAACCACGTACAAGAGAATTGTAATAACTTTCAACCTGTCAAAAATACAGATAAAACTAAAGTACAACAGGAAGTTCACTCCTATTTTTTCCCTTTTTATTAATTTTTTTTGTTTTCAGTTCAAATCTCTCAGAAGTCCCTCCAGCAGAAAATGTTACATAATCCACTTTTGATTTATAGCTTCAGTAGCCTGGTAACCTCAGTTCTCTGGTTCCACCTCTTCATTTTCCCCCTAGATGTTGCAGACAGTGCCAAAGTTTTGTCTGTGTTTTCTAAATGGATTTACTCCCTACAGCAAATAAACACAGCTAATTATCAGAAGAGTATAAACCTTTTAGTATGAACTGAAGAAATGTTCCAATATTAAAAAAGGCAAACCAAAGAAAAATATAGCCACTGAGTGACAAAACAGCCAAAAATAAGAAAACTCCAAGGGATTTCTGGAAGAATGTACCTTCCTCAGCACTTATACAGCAGAAACTCAGTCTGATTCCATCTGTATGGAAGGGGATATTTTAAGATGATGTCTAAGAAATTTCTGTAGCAATGGCATCCTCTATGTGTTACTGTAAGATCTGTAGCCATTAGATTGGCATACTCAGAAAATATTAACTGAACAGTAAGTTTCAGGGCATCATTACCAAATATCATTACCATGCCTACTGTTGCCTTGCCACATGGTTTCCTCTACCTTTTTTCCTCATATGACCACACCTTCTGTGGGTATTATTTGTAAGACCATTCAGGTTCTTCAACTGCACACAGTAAAAGTTTTCTTGTCAAGCTCTTTTCAAGACAGTTGGTCTCTTTAGAAGAAACTTACTGCATTTCAGTTTTCTGCGCAACAAATAAGTTCAAGTGAAGGAACTGCAATTTTTAGAGAGATTAAATTCCAGAAATACTGACTTTAACAGAGGACACTGCTAAATAAGACAAAGCTTAAGGTTAAAAACGTGCAGCTAGTGAGTCAAGGGAAGATTTTCATCAGTTGTTAATTCCCTTCCCTAGCCCCCATACTCCTAAAACAGGGAGAAAAATAGCAGAAGTCTCATTCCTTTAGTAACACTTGAAGAAAACAGCTGGTGTATAAAGCGTTAAAGAGGTGGAAATCCACTTTAATAATTTTGGACTGCTAATAAACTTTTTGATAACATACTCCCTCTGAACTCCCATTGAACAAACTCTGAACTGAATCACACTGTCAAAGTGCTCAGAATAATGCTGTGCACTGCAGAATCCTTCACATTTAATGAGTATTTCCATGTCATAAATAACAAGTGTCTTCTTGTGTTCGCTGATCAATGAAATGAATTAGATGCCTCATGTATCAAAATTTAAATACTATCTCTTCTGGTTCACACTGGAAACTCTTATTTAAAGAAGTTTCTCTTCCATGCAGATCAAACTAAATTGAACTAGAAAGCATTAATACACTGAGTTTTACTATTCAGTGGAAGGAGTGGAAGGCAACTGTGAGACACTGAGGGGAAAACCAAATAACACCTTAATGCAGGATGAAGATTTTAATTGGAGAAATGGCAGAGTAGCTTTATCATACTGACAGTTGAAAGTACTTTTTTCAGATGCCTAAACAAGATGGTATAAATGTACAGAAAATAATCTCAGCAAACTATTTAAAAGATGAAATATGATTCACATTTGTGCCTTGATTTATTGATTCAGCCAAATATAAGTTGAGTGCCTGGTCCATTTCACTGTAATTTCAAACAATAAAACACAGTTTTCAATAAACTGAGAAGTTACTTATATAAAATGAGTGATGTTATACAATTGCACTGGCCTGAGTTTCCACTGTGATTTCATATGCTCTGTCCTCAACAGACACCACTTACATTTCAATGAAAGAGCAATTGACATCCATAAAATTGGATTAAAATTAATAATAATAAAATGACACCCTTATTATCAGACTTTTTCCCAGCATTATGATAAGAAAGGTGTGGTGACATTTAATGCTTTTTAGACAGGAGTTGATTTTGCAAGGAAAAAAAATAAGGTTACTTGCACTTTTCTGTTCACCATGCTTTTCATTGTTTTCCTGTTATGAGTCCTAGAATCAAAATTAGTGTAAAATAAATCACTGTGTTTTTATTCAATGATTGCTATCCAACAAACAAGCTTTTCACTAGAATGTTTTCCGTTACAAGAATTTTATTTTTCATTTGTATGATTTTGAAGGTTAAGGAAAAAAAATGGCCTTGTAGTTTTCATATTTTATGAAAACCTGAAAAGCAGCCACATGATGTTTTGATAACTACAGACTCAAAGGCTTGGAGCTTTTTGTTTGTTTGAGAGGTTGTGAATGGTGAGCTCATTCCCTTTGGAAAACAAGATTCCAGTTCTGCTAAGAAAATGCTCCTACTTTGACCACATCCAGTTATTCCAGTTCACATTACAGCTAAATATTAAATAATACGGCTTATTTGTTAGTTCCATAAGATCCACACTTATAATAAAGATTTATTAAAAAAAAACACCTCAAAACACGTTTCATATCATCGAAACACCTGGAGATAAAGAAGGAGTAGTATCACAGATAGATTAAGAGCCTCAACTAATCTGGTATGTGTGAGATAAGAAATGAAATTTTTAGTGTTAATCTTTTCCTTTTAGTGCTCCTGCTGAAAGTGAAATCAAATATACCCTGCAGAACACTCAACTACACCCATATATTCCAGACTTAACGCTAATGGTCTGTAATTCCTGATTTTAGTCATCTCTCATGACTTCATTAACTCAAAAAGGAAATCATGTTAACATGGTTTCTTTAGCTTTAAGAGTAGTTTAAAATTTCTTATACCAGCTGCCTGACTTTTTTAATTTTACAGATGTGGCCTGGAAAACCTTGCAGAAACAAGTAACAAAAGAATGAGGAGGGAAGTGCTGAGGGAAGATGCAAATCTGAGGTGTGTGGCAGAACAGAAAGACCTATTGGAAGAATCTGAGTCCAAATATCAAGATAAGAAGCTGCTATAAATGGACTACGTGGTTTCCACGAGTCTGGAGTTAATCTCTGAGCTGCAATGAGCCTCTCCCCAGCAAGCAACAAAGTTACCAGAAGAGTAACTTATGGAAGAGTTTGTTTCTGTAGTGCAATAATGGGAAGAAAGTGGTGTCTCAAACCCCGTTAAACTGCCACTCTCAGTCTCTGCTGCAAACTGTAACTGCTCTCTGCCCCCGTGTTGGAAGTCGGTGCACGCAACGAAAGGACAATTCTACTTAATACAGTGAGGTCAACCTACAAACAAATACACATAAAGATTATTACAGTCATAAATATAGGTACAAAAAATACCTAATTTGACTGTCACATGAAATGAATTGGAATCAGATATTTCTATCTTTGTGAAATAAATTACAGTAAATAGAGAAAAAGAACTGGTTTTGGGGTTTTTTTGTTTATTTTTTGTTGTTTGGAGTTTATTTTTCCTATAAGTTGGTGAGGATTCAAAGCTAAAAGTCAGAAACCAAAAAGAAAATTCTTTAAGGATAAAAATTAGTCTCTTACATTAAGACCACATATCAATTAATCAAAATTATTTTAAGTGCAAGCCTGGCAAAGCCAAAGACTACCAGAAACTAGAACATCAACAAGACACTAAAAGTGATCTAGGAATTAAAAATAAAAGTTGTATTAAAGGAATGTAATGCAAAACTGGTAACAAACTAATGTTCTACAATGTGAGCACCAGCACTACATCTGATCTTGTGGAAGTTTCTCAGTATCACTTCAGTATGTATTTGAAAAAAAGGAAGATACTTTTTACAGTTGACAGTGGAAGACTAAGGGGTCTTGGGGTGCAAAAAGAGATAAAGGAAAAAAAGACAGATTTTTCACCTTTTCTGAGGTGAACTCTTAGAAATGTTCAGGGGGGCTTTATTAGAATTTTTTTTTCTTTTCCCAAGTGGAGTAGTTGACCAGGAATATTAGACACTAAAATTGAGTTTTTAGATCTGATCAATGCTATGTGGTTTGTCAAAGATGTCAGCAGGCACCACATTACAAGTTGTATCATTTATTATCTTAAAAAAAATAAAAAGAAAAAAATTAATTAAATTTCTGAATATACCTCTTTAAAAGAAAAGGTGTGGAAAACTAATGAAAATGCTCAGAGCTTAAAGTTATACCTCTATCATTCAGACAAAGTCCTTTCTGTTTCACAGCAGTTATGAAAAGTTCTGATTTCAATGTCTGTTACTTCAGGAAAAATAATTAAACAGCAGCTCTATGATCCTTAAAAGAACTCTGCCCTGAGTTAGACTTAAATCACTTTTGCTACTGAATGTCTATCCTGAAAAGTGTTAGAGAAGAGCAAAAGTCTGACCTCCAAAGATGCAAGGGTCACTTCAAAGCCTCCTATGCTAAAAAGCAGCAATGTAATAGCACTCAATGAGATTATGAGCGGAAATCAATCAAGAAAATCACTCCTGGAGATCTTTGATTTGGGGAATGAGTTGAGTGAAACAACACTGCAGAACTGTGCAGCGTGGAGGAGACTGAAAGTGCACTTGTTATCTGTGGCACGTTATGCAATATGGTGTTGGGTTGGCATAGAAATTAGGAGAGTGGTATGAGCTCTGAGACACAGGGCTTGTGACTCCAGGTGTAGCGTTACAGGATATTGCTGCTTTGCTCCAATGATTCAGGATCATCGTGCTGTCAAAATCTGTCAGCCTGCTCAGGTTTATAACCAGGCACTGCCCTGCAGGACACAAACATACCCTTTGTAACACTAATCCTACACTACCCATCAGCCTCATCTCCTAGAGGGAAGAAAAGGTCAAGTTCTCAAAGAATTTAAACGAAAAGAATGCTTAATGATTCACATATGAACAATTTCGCTTTTATATCTTTCTAGAAAAACAATGATTTTACATTATAAATCCACTGATGAATCTCTTGTCTTCACAAGCATGATTCCAAAATGCAAGGATGATTCTTCAATCTTTCTTCAAAATACTTTTTTCTTTCAAAGCACATTCAAATACATTATTCAATCTCACCAACTCTGAAATGAATGCTTATATCTGGTTGCAGTATAAGAATACATTCAATTATATGCTTCCAATAACTGACAGTAAGAAGATTAAAATAACTTCCTAATGTACGCATCTGAGAAAATAGCACATTGAATACTGTCTGCACTCACCTACAGTTGCACAGATTTTTTGTCACTTCTATGTAAACTGTTTTTGAAAAATGGTGTTTTCACTGAAAACTGACGTATTTCTATTTAATTACTGTCTCAGTCTCAATTTGCAAGGAGATACCCTTATGTCATTGGGTGAAAATCAGGCCTAAACCAACCCTGTTTGAAACAATGCTTAAAAAGATGGAACATGCTATTTGAGATACAGGAAATATAAGTACAAAATTATCTTGCTCTGGGAAGTAAAGATCCATAAAAGTTACTCTTGACAAGTAATACTGTATTTCATAGTATCTGCACTGATTTCCTTCAAGGCTCTTGGGACTCGGGTAATATTCCCTTACTCTCACTTATTAGTCAGGTGAGACATTTCATTGACTCAAATATGACTTTTAATAACAGTTCACAGGTCAATAAGGGGAGTAAATAATTTAGAACTGTGTCCTTTTGAGAACTGTTGATACTCATTAAAGACCATTACCACTATGCTGCTACATGGAACTAAATATTAAGAAAATTTACACTCTGTCAATAATTTTGAAGAATTTCTCCAATACTTTTACCCTCTCTGGAATAAATACTATGTTTATGAAATGTGCATATGTTCTACACTTTTTGGAGCATGATTTGACATTCAGCAAACTCCTAAGTAAAACATTCAAGTAAATCTTTGAAAATTTAATTTCCTCTAGTTTCATTGAGGTCAGATAATCTGCTTTGTGGCTACCTGAATCCAATGCAAACTCTAGCTCCTACATTAATGTGAGGAGTTGCTTCTTTTCATGCAGTCAGTGAGAAGAATCAATGTAGAAATACACAGCCTATTTTAAGCTGTGAAGTAGAATAAGCTGCTTCCTCAAACTTTAATCTTGAGTGACTTTCCACAGAAGTAGGGTCAATTATATTGATTTGTGAAAATTTCACTTTAAGCTACTTCATGCTAGAAATACAAATGTCTGGAATATATCAGCTGGCATCTGCAGCACCTCTGCTGCAGGTTTTCATGTTGACAGCATGGGACAGGAAGCTGCTCCACTAAAAATAACCAGGGAATTACAAAACCCACTGTGAGTCACCTATACCTCAGTTGTGGCACCTGCTACATTTCTGCATTACTAACCCTCTCCTCTCTACGTAAAACTAGTTAAAACCTATAATATCAAGAGAACAACTGTGATGGCTTCCAGTTTTTGCTGAGCAGCAGCAGCAACAGCAGCAGGCAGGTGCCAGGGGCTGTGCTGCCATGAGCAGCTGGGGCAGGCTGGGTGCTGGCTCCAGCCCTGCTGCCCTTGGCCAAGGTCAGTCTGTTGCTGAGGTCATACCAGTGGGGCTCTGCTTTGCTTGCCATGAGCTGGCCAGGACTTTTTGTCCTCCTGAATATCATTCTGTCTTTGCTCATTTGTAACTGGATGGAATTAATTAAATGGGTAAGGTCCACTGGAAATTCTTAATGAGATCCTGTGTGTATTGGCCTTGTCACAGTCAGCAGAAGTAGTTACCAATGACAGATTTCGCCTTCCTTATACATCTGCGTATTTCTTTTCAGATGCTTATTTCAAATATTTGAAAGAATCTCCCTCCTAACTTTAACCCTAAGTTATATTTTTAATTACAATATGCAGAGCAATTAACATTGATACCACAAAAATGATTTTAACAAATGGTTCTGTTCTTTGATTGGTGCTCCTTTCCCGCTGTGAAGCCCAGGATTTGCTTCGTATTTTTTTTTAACGAAGCAACTGAAGTAGCAGTAAGAAACTTGCTTTAGATAACCAGAATAATAAAATATATCATTCCTTTCCCCCAACAATTCTTGCTTGCCTCTCTATAAGCACATTTAAAAATACAGTTTCTTCTGAGTCATAAACTAAACCAGTAATGAGTGCTAATGAGGTACCCCACACTACCACTAAAACAGGTACAGTGAATATGCTGCACTTTGTTTTCAACATATCCCCTACAACGGACTGTAATCTCTTACAATTCTCACAGAGAAGATTAGAATATCTCAAAATCTCACTGGAGTAGCAAAGTTTTGACTAATTGTACCCTAATGTCTTCTGGTAATATTCTGTTTGCCCAATGAGTTTTTGCAGTGCTATTAAACACTTTGTAATTTGAATTTAGACGGATGGTGAGCTGGATATTGCAGTCTCTGTAAATAGCTACAACATCAACATCTTTCATTTGCATCAATATTGAGGGGGTTGATTTGAAGAATACTATATATTTGCATATTGTTCAACAGCCCATTACTTTGATTGGATTATTATCTCATATACAGAGGGTCTTCTCCAAAGAATATGTAGTACAAATTCCAGAGAAAAAAATCAAAGCAGAGAAATTCCATTAGGAAAATGAATTGGTTTTCTCTAGCTGCAAACCTTAACAAAAAAAAAGTTCATGCTTGGCTGTAATACACCTTTTATGATCCTTCAATTTTATTGTTTATATCACAATCTGGGATACTACTTTAGTAGTATGAGAGATAATACTCTTGGACTTCCTGAATGTGGACAAGCAGTGCAAATATTAACAGAAGCCACCAGCGCATACCATCAACTATGATTTTTAAAAAATGGTTTTTTTCCTCTTGATTACCATTTTCCTTTCAGTATGATATTTCAGGAGAGGAATGCCTTCCTCCTTCTGCCTCTATGCAATATTTCCTCATCATATTGTTCATCTGTGCCAATATATGTATGGCATTCTCTCAATTCATCTTTTAATGGATGAGATGACTTTAGGTGGAGATAGTTGGCAAAGTTGTCAAACTTGAGATAGTAATTACCTTTTTCAGCTAATCACTACCTACGTATCTGATTTCTCCAACATTAACTTCACTTTAAATCAAAAGACACTGGATGGAAATAGACTGATATTACAGTTTGAATGAGGAGAAGCTTCAGTATGACTTCCCATGACTATCTGTTGTTTAATTAGATTTTATTTGAACAGACACTGCTAAGTAGAAACTCAAATTAAAATATCGACTTATGGATCCTTATAAGCAACCCAACAGGTAAACTTCAGTTATCTGCAAAAAATGCCAGGTACAATAATGAGAATAATTTTCCCCGTCTTCAGNCTTTAAAACATATTTAAGCTCCCTGGAGACAAGGGTTTAAAAGAACATAAAAATAATGTCTGAAAAGTTTATTAGGATAATAAAATTAGGTAAAAATAAGAAGAGAGCAATATCTTACTGCAGTAAGAATAAAGAAAAGAAAAAACATAAAGAATATTCCCAAAACCTAGAAAAAGGAAATA
>VWZD01008195.1:455178-470977 GCA_013396695.1 Sakesphorus luctuosus
TTTTTTTTGGTGGTAGGGGGAGGTCATAATTCCACTTATTATTTTACCATTACAATCCACTACAAGTTCTCACAAGGTGTTTGGACTTTTAGCTGGGTCTGCCACCCTTTCATTTAGTACTGATGAAAAGAAATTGTGTCAAATTTCTTGGACTGGCCATAAAAGACACCTAAAGGAGTTTTCTCATTACACATTTACATTGAGTGACCAAATATAGCCCAATTAATGTAATTTATCAGAGACAAGATGAAGAAATAACTAGATCATATTCTATAATTACTATTCAGTAGATAAACAGTGATAGCAGAAAATTTTAATCTAGTAGAAAAAGAAGCCCAGCATTACATGCTGGAAAACTGAAGTTACTGAAGGGCAAATTAAAATGAAATGATTGAGTAATTAACCATTGAACAGATAACCAAAGACTCTGATAAATACTCTATCAGTTAAGGGCTTTAAATAGGGACCGAATTTCTTCCCAAGAGATATACTTTAGTTTAAATTATAATTATTTGACAAATCAAGGAAGACTGTAAATGAAAACATAGTATTACACAAGATGTTAAATTACATATTAATTTATTAATTACATATTAATTGGTTTTAAAAATCAAAGTGCATTTGCAAACCTTAATTTGCTTATATAATTAGGGGAATTTATAACAGATAAACTAAACGTTTTTCCATGCTTATAGTACTTGTAAAACAGAGAGGGAAATCTAAAATCTCTCTATTACATTCTAATCTTCTTGAAGCTGCTCCTTTAAGTACCTTTGCTTATTAGAAATAATTCAACTATGCTAACTAAACTGATAAAGATAAATAAGATCAGAACTTCTAGTAAATTGCAAAAATATTATTGTAACTCAATAGTAACATTGAGTTAGACTCAATGATTTTAGAGATCTTTCTCAGTCTTAACAATTCTGTTTCTATGACTGTATATGGGATTACAGTAGTTATGACCCTAGTTACGAGCATTTAACATTAATTCTCAGAATTTAAACTTTTTTATTTATCAGTTCTTATTGTATATCAGGATTGTTTCAAAAATCACCAGAAACCTAATTCATGCTTTGGAACAACAGAAAATGGAGTGGTGACAAGGATATTTCAAAAACTGTTAAACTTGTGCTTCTTAACTTATTATATTTAACCAAATCAACATCCACGTTTTCCAAACCTAAATTAAACTGATCAAATAGGATAGTTTACAATTATCAAAATTACCTATTAGTAGGTGTGAAAAGCTAGATCTGCTTCTTAATATTTTCAAAAGATTTTATTTACATTTACACAGCTAGAAGCATCCCTCTTCCTAAATCAAAGCTAGAGCTCCCGTAGAACCATCATCTGGCACAGAGGCCAGAGCAATTAATCAACGGGCTAAGAGCGTGACATCCCAGGGATAGGGGCTCTATGGATAATTTAGATCTCTGAGCTTTTCCCTGCAACTCCATTATCATTCTTGCTCTGAGTTGACATTACTGTATGACTGAAATCTATGTGTCCTTAAAAAAAAAATTTGTTAACAGGAACATCTTTCCCCTAATATCTCATCAGTGTAACCCAAGGACAAAGAGTAAAGGGCTTTCATCACTGCTGATGATGCACAGTAATAATGACTTGGCAGCACAGGAATGTGAAAAATGTATCTGGTTTCAAAAGCAAATCTTAAAAATGACAAGAATTTTTAAAGACCTTCAGAGGTTGATGTATTGGGGAGGAAAAAAAGATGTAAAAACACTTATACTTTATCAGCCTTTTTTTTCTAGCTTTTTTTTTTTTGAAATGTTTCTGGTTTTGTTTTTTTTTCTAGGACATTTGGTTTTTGTAAGCCTTTCAAGTACCTTGACATATTGATTTGCACTCTGAGCAATTGGCATATTAAAAAAACACCATTTAATTTACAAAAGAGACTCCTGGAAGAAATGGTTAATGTTCTAAATTACTATCATGACAAAGAACAGATGAAGACTTCTGCAACAACCAAAGTTTCCTCAGTTGATTTCTTATGTTCATTTCCACACACAAAGACAAGAGAACTCTTTTCCTGTAACACAAAGAGCAAGGCAGCCTATCACTGTTCCCGAGTTATTGCCTCCGTCCAAAAGGGAGCACTGAAGAATCTTCGTTGTTCCATTTGGTTGTACTTTGTTATTAGAAGAGTATGCAGTTTTATCAATTGCTCAATACTCTTTAATCTGTGACATATTCAATGAGTCCTGAAATGGTGTTTTACTTCAAATGAAGTTCACAGAAATTCTGGACAATATGAGGAGATGAAGGCCACATGGACACTCAGTGCCTCTTCAGACTGAGTTTACTGCATATACGATGGGGAAGGCAACGCCAAAAATAATATTAGAGAGAGAAAAAGCTTCATTTTCAAATGCCTAGATGCAGGTGAATGTGCATTCATTCAAAAGAAATAAAAGAAGAGGTCTTGACTAGAGAAGGAGTTATGAGGTCTTTTTACCTCCTCTATTCTTACAGTACTTGTATACTACTACTGTTAGTAACAGAAATAACACACACTTTCTGCATTCCTCAAGTAATTCTACACCTATCTAGTTTATAAAACATTCCAGTAGGTCAAATTAAATAGTAATTTTTAGTGAATCTCTTCAGGAGGGAATTCTCCATGGAGAAGTAGGAGAGACCTAGGCCTGGATTCACTGACAGGTGCTCCTTCTATTGCAACAGCATCAAGACTGGTTTGTTCCTTGCCAAATAACTGAAACAAGATACAATGCATGTTAACATTATTATTGCAGTCCTAAGCAAGTGCTTTAATGTCTCAAACATAAAGAACTGTAGAGATAAGGAACACTGCTGTAACAGGACATACACTTAGTGAGAACAGTGATATATCAGTTCCTATGTACAATCATTCATTTTCAAAGCCAAGCTGAAATTTATAGACTATCTTCTTGAGAGTGGACAAAAAGAAAAGGAATCCACATACAGTGTTTATGCAAAACTTTATCAGAAACAATAGCATTCATTATATGCACTTGCTACAGTGAGAAAAATTAAATATTAACTAACCTGAAAAGCTTAATTCACTCAATAAGAGTTTACACTTTGTAAAAAAAATAACAAAATTAAATTAAATTAAACAGAATTTTTGTTTGCTATGTTCTACCTCAAATAAATAAACCCTAAATATTTACTGCCTAAACTCCTTAGCAGACGCACAGAAAGAAGAAACATGCCTTACGTATGAAGTCCACAATCCTAAAAATATGTCAAAATTTTGTAGTGTGCCTATTAGAAGTACAACTCAACAGCTAACATAAACTGTACACTGACACTTTGCCTGAAGCAGTTAAATATAACTTTAATGAAAGTCTGGACTGGTGCATAGATGCTGACATCTCTACCTTAGAACCACAAGTGGTTTCACTGTGACCTCTGGTTTATCTTACTGTTTGGAGGGTGAAAGAAGGTATGGCATTTGCATTTCCTGGTGCTCAGTGCAGGCTCTAGCCAGTGGTTTCACCACCTGCTTTTCTGATGGGAGAAAAATCTGGAGATTTAATCTAAAAGGTGCCTTGAAGTAAAGCAGAAACCCATAAATCATAACAGTTTGAACATGAGGAATGAGGTGCACAAACTGAATAGCTGAGGTGTGTCAAAAGGGAACCTCTATAAGGAGATCGAAGGAAAGTTGGGTAGACAGTGAACTAAAAGCATTTGATGATGTTATAACTCAGTCTGAAGGAGGAGAGAACTTCACTGGCTGCACTGCGCTATATGTTCCTTTCATAATTTCCACCACACTCCAGGCTGTTGCCCAAAGTATGTAGTGGAAGGCAAAGCTGCAGTGCAGTGATAAATCCCCTTTGTACAACTTTCCAGAGCTGCTGTACTGTGCTCAGTGAACATGACAGGTGGAAAACACTTCTCTCAAATCCTACTCAAAGCCTGAACCAGGTCTCCTTCACAGTCACAGATCTAGCTCGGTGACCAGAGGACAGGACACTGTCCTGGTCAGACCTGAGCTAGGAAAAGAAGACAGTAGATATGGAGACCCAGAACCTGAGAAATGCTGATTCAACAGCTGAAAGTATGAACAAATATATTTAGAGACTCTTCTCTGCCAAAGAAAGGCATATATAAAGACATGGATTAAGCAGTAAATAGTCTTTGTATTTATTATATGTCCACAAGACCTTAGATGTCTTTTCCATGAACTGGCACTTTCTTTGCCAAGTTTGACATCATGAGGTGGCTCAGTATTGGCTTTAATTTGGCAATATTCAAAAGGAAAAATAACAAAATATATATATCTATTATCAGCTGGGCAGCTCCCCTATTTAGAAATGTCCATCTGTTCCCTTAAATCTGTACTAATATTCCACCAGCTGAGAGCTCTCGGTCAGTTCAGCCTGGGAAGGCGCTCTCCCTGAGGGGAGACCTCGTCGTAGTTCCAGCTTCCTCGTGAGGGGAAGAGGAGAGGCAGGCACTGAGCTCTGCTCTGTGGTGACTTGTGACAGGACCCAAGGGAATGGCCTGAAGTTGTGTCAGGGAAGATTTAGGTTGCCTATTAGAAAAAGGTTCTTCACCCAGAGGGTGGTTGGGCACCGAACAGGCTCCCCAGGGAAGTGGTCACAGCACAAGCCTGACAAAGTTCAAGAAGCATTTGGATAGTACACTCAGGCACAGGGTGTGACTCTTGGGGATGGTCCTGTGCAGGGCTCAATGATCCTTTGTGGGTCCCTTCCAACTAAGCATATTCTGTGGTTCTGTATTTCAACGATACAAAGGAAACTGCTCTGGAGTATTCTCAGTTATGTACAGATGGGATGGAAGTGTGAAAGACCTGCAAGAAGCATAATTTCTGCAGGATTTCTATAAGCAATTACAACATTTAAACACAGCTATGTTCTTTAGAAATATGTTGAGTAAGATTCAGGTGTAGAAGAAAGTAAAAACCTCCAAAATTGATTAAATTGAATCTCATGACCCCTATGAATCTTCATCTGTCATTGCTCAGGAGGAGTAAGTTTCAGGATTAATGTACTTAACACATAATATTACGAAACTTTCGATCTGCATTAGACAAAATGCTATAGTGAGCTGAAGAGAATGCAATGATTGAAAGATTTTATAGATGTCTTGAACAGCCTTCCACACACCTTTGAGCCTCCACTGAAGAGGTCAGCAGGAAAAAGAAAAATACATTTTTCTTGATGGAGAAGAAAGATACCAACAAACTCTTTAATCACTCAGTATCTTAAAGAAACAGCTACTAAGATAGTCAGCTTTTCCATTTCCTCTTTGTTACAGGTATTCTCAGACAAAAAAAAAATTCTTTCTCAGAAAGAAAATGATTAAAATTATACCTATAAAGTTAGCATAAGTACTTTGAGGTGAGGTTCTGCAAGCAGCAACAATTACATTTGGAACTGCAATGCTCTAATGTCACACTGTTAATGTCTCCTAGTGACACTAAGTAGATCAGTCCCTTATCTTTTTTCCAGACAGTATGAGGAATTTAGACAAAAGCAATTTTTATTATCCTCATTTAACATTAGTCTAATCCAACACAATCATTTATTCCTCAAAGCAATAATAATTTTATTATCTGTATCTTCATTCAGCACGTGTTCACATTTATCAGCACACTTTGAAGTAAGCAAATAGTAGCACATCTGCTTAACAAGTGTCTGAACATGGAAACAGCAGAATGGTTAGAGAGAGAGTGCCCTGATGAAATTGTTTTATGCCACTTCACAGCAATGTGAGTTTTAAAAGAAATTGCTCAAATCACTAGGTCTGTTTCACTTTTATGAAAGGCAACAACCTCAAGCATTTTCTCTGCATTCAATTTAATCAGTACCTTTCTCCACTGCTGTTACTGAAATGCTATTTTTGGGTTTTCAGATAAGGGACCCTTTTAGCATCCAGCTTAAATTTATTCATGACCACTTCAGATACACTGATTTCTCTGTAAGCTCTGCCATTCAGCTTTGTTTCATTTGGAAATACAGAAGTACAAACAGATCCGACACCCCAAAAAACCCCAATACTACTCAAAGACTTCATATTTACCTAGCCCAAACCTGTCTCAAAGTTCAATACAAGCTGAAAACTTTCTTATACAGTCATCTTTTGAAGCTTTGACAATTTCAAAATACAGAAGAATAATGGTATATCTGTGGTTGTGACAAAAACACAAGAAAGACTTTTCCTGTGTCATTTCTGCTTTGGAACACAGTTCTCAGTAATTTGAAGGTGGGCATCAAAATTCCTTTTTTTTTTTTTTTAACCTAAAATACATCTCTGAGTCCTTCCAAGTTCATCATTTTTTCCTGAGGACAATTTCTGTGATTATTGGTGACACAACCTTTGCTTGTATTCTGGATAGCTGGAAGTGTCCAGTGGTCAAAAAGCAGGTGTTTTTTTTTAATTTCTATGTCTTTAATCTCTTCTCCTCGTCTGAGTCATGTGAGATGACTTTTAAGCATAAAACAATGGTAGTCCTTCCACAGCCAAGAATGATGTACACATTTTGACAGTTAACAGTCTTTTTACCACTTACCTGTTTATTAACTTTGTTTATCCTAACACTAAAGAGCATCCAGGCACACCTTGTGATAGTTGAGTATCTTGTGAAAATTATGATACCATTCCACTTGGCAATCATTTTCTGTTAAAAAATTTGAGAGCAAAATAAATCTGAGCTCTCAATGTAGAATATGTAACACAGAGGGAAATGTCTGAGCTAATAATGTCAGTATTGCTGACGGTCCTGAGAAAGCTCCGATTTGGTAAAAGTCTTCTTACTTAGCTCTCCCAGTAAGGCAAAAGTAAAAGAGCAGGGCTCTTTAACAGGGTTCTCTTTTAAAAATAAAGTATTAAGAATTTGTCTTGCACTGTTTGGAGCAGGTTGCCTTTGGTTACAAAAGCTATTCCCATACCCAGCTACTCATTGCCAAAAGGAATTACCAGTTCACAGTATGAATGCAGATAAATACCTGCCCTCACCTGCTGCTCAGAGACTCACTTCAAACTGCCAGCACTGAAAATTTGTTTCTCCTGACCTCACACTTATTTAGATGTCTGCTCTGGGACACTTTTTTCAGAAACAAGTCTGTGGAGACCCAAGAGCTAAGGAAAGTTTTGGACATGTTAAACCGTTTTGCAAAACAGAAAAGCAAATGCTGACAGTGCCCTACCTTCAAGGGCCTTAGATGACATTAATCACGTTCTGAGATGACATTAATCGCATTCCGTTGTCCAGTTTCTAGAGTTGTAATCAGTTATGGGCCTAGAATTTTTGAGCTTTAATTCACTTTCAAGGTATTAGGTCTGGTAATACCTAGGGAAAAATTTTGTTTCTTTGACATGAAATTATAATAAGTTATGGAAAATTTCTGAAAATTATCTGTACTTCATTGTAGTTGGTTATGGACAGAAATATATGCTAAAAATATTTTAAACTCCAATGCAGCTTTAAAATTACAACCCACCAAACATTTTTGTCACAATTTTTTTGAATTAAATCAGTACAAATAAATGGGATTTTCTTTTTTAGTTCTTCAAATGGGCACATGGCTTTCAAATCATTATATAATCTGGCAAAGACAGAACTCAAAATAAAAGGAGATAGATCAAAGTCCTAGTTATCAATAAAGAAAAAAGAAGAAATTGTGGAGTGAAAAAGTAGTGGAAGAGCAATATTTCCAGTTAAAATAATAAACTACAGAAATTACAGTTACATAGACTTGAAATTTAACTGGAGAAAGCTTGACAGAACTAAAAAATACAACATGAAAAAACAGGCTGTGTATTTTTCTCCTTCACTGTCAAGGAAGGACAATTTTTGTCACAACAGCTGGGCATGATATGTAGAAGTTGAATTCAATTCACCTGTATGCATGACTACTTTATATTCAAAAGTAGCAGCTTTATATTAAGTTACTTAACCAATCTGCATATCCTATAGTATTGGCACCATTTTTCTGAAAAGTATGGAGGTAATTGTGTCTTGAAGGGAGAAAGAAAATAATTAAGCATGTCAGTTTCTTAGTTTTAAAAGTCTAGACTATAACTGTAAACTTTTCTTATTGTTAGATAGGTGAAAATTAAAATTGTCACTTGTGCAGAATTTCATTCTAGATACAGCTGAGTCTGTTTCTGTTCAGGTACTAATGGAGGAACAAAAATTCCCAACCTGCTGTGTACGATTAAGGCAGCCATAGGTATAGTCAATCTTCCGAAAGAAACTCTTTATAGGTTTGGGGTTATGTCTGGGTTTTTGTTTCTTTTTGTCAGGCTTTTGCTGTTGGTTTTTTTTTTCATTTATTTGTCTGGTTTTTTGTTCCAGTTTCACTTTTTTGTTTGTTTCTCTTTCTCTAGAACTGTTTTTGAAATGCTTTAGACCTTCTACTTTATTTGCTTCACATCCCATTCTCACAGTCAATGGTCAGTGCTGGCTGTTTCAAAGGTTATAAATGCTTCATTATTCAGTTGCTTTTCCATAAAGAGATATTTTTTTCCTCTTTTCAGTATAAGATCACATTATGCCCTCAAGCATAAAATGTGATTTTTCTTGTAATTAGATGTTAGCTACAATAACTGCCAAGGTTATTTCTGTATGTTTGTAAATTTTTATAGATATAATTATAACTGCAAGAGAGTGATACAAGCAATCAGTACCCTTCGGCCTTTAGAGTACACTCAACTTTTGATAAATATTTCAAATGAAAGTATTTTTGGTAAATCTGATTTCCTGATTATTCTATTACTTGGCTTATAATTATTTTTATTAAGTTGCTGACTAAATTCTAAAAAATTTAGTATATTTTTGTGAATTAGACATTTGCACCAGAATTGTTAAAAAAATCAGTCTGGACCAAAAAAAACCCAAAAAACAAGCAGCCAAAAAAATCCCAAACAAACAACCCACCAACCAAAACAAACAGAAAACCAAGCAAGGAACAGAAAAACATAGCAAGACTGAATTCTCTGAATTCTTTAATGCTTATTTATAAAAGATAAGGAAAGTGCACAAGTAATGAGTTAAGAAACCTTGACAGTGATATGAAGTTATTCAGAGTGATATAATCTGGAAATAACTATGAATAATAGGAAAAGCATTTTTTGAAAATTAAGATGATTATGTGACTGTACCCACTGCTAATTATGAACTGGGCAACCTTTCTGACATCAGCTGCCATTGCAGGGCATTGGACTTTCCTATAATCCCTGCAACATCCAACCCCAACAGCTGTGTCAGTTATTTTATACAACTACAATGGAGAAAACAGACACAGTTAAGCAAATGAATTGCATCCTTAGTGACTGGCAATGAAATGCAATCTTAATTGAGTTACCCAGAATAACATAATCTGTCTTCACGTAAAGGTGGTGGGATCTTATCATTACCACTCCTTGAGAGTGACAGAGCAAAGTACTGAAATAGCTCTAGGAACACAAAATCCCAGCATTCTAAAAGAACAAAGCAAACAAAGGTTTAGGGTTTATGAGGAAAGATAAAAAAGAGAAAAATTATTATTTTGTCACAGTATTATTCCACTGGTCACTCATTGCCTAAATGCTCTACACAGACCTGATTTTATAATTGCCAAAGAGTATAGTAGATCTTTTAAAGTCAGAGAAAGGAAAACATATGGCATATTTTCCATGTAAGAAATAAGCTGGAATTCCTTTGGTGTATAATGTTACTCGAAGATGATTGCAAAGAGAACAATCTGGAGTAGGTGTGTTTGGCTGTTGTTCACCACTTTCAGTAAAAGGAGACAGGGTGAAAATAGAGTCACTTTCTCAGCAAGTGGCAAAACTGCACAACTTGCTGCCAAAAATGAGAAAGGAGTTATATTTCTGAACATGTTTCCAGGGAAACAAGGCTCTATATAGGAGGCAAATGCATTAAGGTTTACTACATATGCAAAACCACATTTGGTTCATAAGGTCTCCCAAAAAGGAAATATTAGGAACATTAGGAGGAAGTATCATATATGTTCAGCATCTCATTGACAGCAGTAGAGACAGATGTGACCCTCTGTGAATATTCCTGTGTTCTGAAAGACACATGCAATATTTCAATGATTTGCTTTTAATTTGCTGAAAATAACTATGCTCTACAAAAGCGAAGCAAGCACATATCAGTTCTCTAGTCTCTGGGAATAGTGTTTCTTCATTGTAGCCTGCTAATCTGATCAGCAGCCCTTGGAAGCTTTGTGTTCCCAGGTAAATGGTACAGAGACATGAACAGAAACTCTGACAGAGGAATCTGCCATTTTTACAGCCAAGGACAACACTGCAGGCGGGAAGGGATAGCAAGAACAGAGGACAAGCAGTTTTAGAGATCATGGAACTTGTTGCCAAATCCATGATGTCTCTTTGTAAGCAACTCTAAGTTTAAAATATGACTCATGGGTAACTTGTGGGTAACTGTTCCACCACTAACACCCCTGGTCTGCAGGCAAACAGCCCACCTCACCATGGTGTTCACCACAGCCTGCAGGGGAATTCCCCCGCCAAACCTTGCCACGCAACCCCAGTACAGAAATAACTGCTACTTTTACGAAGTTCAGTATGGCCAGAGTCTGTTCCTGGGCTGGTGTGCATACAGGTGGCCCTTTACACAGGGCAGAATCTGACTCAGGAATCTTACCACACTGCAGAGACACAGCAACATGCAGAAACAGTATTATTAGAACAAACCTGTCTTTGTATTTTCCTAGACACACTACTGTTGAGGGACATGAGCAAAAACTGCTATTTCCCCATATATTGCTATTCATACAGTGAAAAGTTTGACAAGGGCCAGCCTAAAATTGTGTTTATTTTTTCTCAGGCCCAGGAATTTAAGTAGCTCTCCACTTCAGCATTGTTGTTGCTAAGCAACATCATGAGGACAATTTACAGTATCGTGCCAGTTTACAGAAAATGACAATGCTAACTTTCAAAATTATTTTTTCTAGCTGCCCAGAGCTCACATTCAGCCTTTAAACAGTAGTGCATGTTTTTCTGAAATAAATAACCACCTTGGAATATATTTTTGTTAATGTGTAGAACTTCAAATTATTTATATAGAGCCAGGGAACAATTCTTCTAAACAGTGAGAGTCTCTGTCACAGATGGGAAAAGTTAATAATTCTATTTAGTCCCAGCACAACATACATTGCCAACACCCATTTCTCTATATGCAAAAATAACAAGCACAGACCCCCTTAGTATATTAGTTTTACACAGTGATATTGCTCAATAAGACTCAGAAGATTCTCCCTTGCTGTGCATGTTACAAGGATTATTAAAATACATATATATAAAAAAGGAATTGTATTAGAATAGATCTCAAAAAACTAAAAAAATCTCTCTCACAGAGGAAATATCTCAATTTTCTTAGCAAGCATTCTCCCTAGCAATTTTAAAAAATTTGAGAAATGGATATAGATCTCTGACTTTTGTTTAAACTTTCCTTTGTCTCTGCATATAAGCAGATAAGTCTGAGCGTCCACATTTTTGCAGCTGATCATCATGGTCATTCTATTTAGTTCTAGTTAAAATAGTTGCATCGCAGAGCACTTTTCACAGCCTCTAGTATGCATTGTGCCACTGTTCAGGGCATTTCAGTAGGCAGAAGTGGGTTTCATATTCTGGTTTGTAAGCCCACTTTTTGAGCAATGTTCCAAACATATACCACTACTAAACAGAAGCTGTAAGTTGAACCACATGTGACTCATATAACTGTTATCCTGGACAAGAGAAATTTATTGATATAGAAAAGATGGTTCAGTATAAGGATGAATTTACACCATTGACTCAAAGTGTTTTGAATCTACAAAGTTCATAAAGTACATCTCATCTGAGATACATCAAGAAATCAGTCTCTAGTGGCTCTTTCCTGAGATTTTAGTAGCTTTTTTATTATATATATCATAAAAGTGTTTTGGAACATCCTTTACTATCAAACCCAAAGCTTTTAAAGCTTCTAACATTGCCACAGGGACTTGCATCTACCATTAAGAGGACAGAGTCTGAATACAACAAAAATAAAGAATGAGAAATCTTGGTTAGTGTTCCTCTTGGGGTAATGTTCATATACAGCTGAACTTTAAAACACCAATCTCATTTGCAATAAATTTCCGTGACTTGTTTGGCAGAAGTAGAAAGCCAATGCTACGTACTGTAACTGGCACCTTATCAGAGAGATGTCCAGAAACTTTTGCCCGTAACTTTTCTGCTTATCTTGTGTGTGAAGTTCAGTGTAATTTCTCGGGTTTGATGTAGTCTCATCAGTGTTATTTTTCAATGCTTGAGCAGTTCTTAATTATATCCTAAAGGGAAAGCCTACCCATTAGCAGTTGTAACAAAGCAAAGTAGCTCACATAAATGAATGATTCATTCTCCTGGTAGTCCTTGACATTGGGAAATATTAACTTTGTTTTATTGATCAGAAACACAGAGAAGTGAGATAAAATGACTCTCTGCAACCATGCAGAAAATTTGTACTAGGCCCAGGAACAAAATGCATCTTCTAAATTCTGCTTCAGGGGTTTACATTTCAGTAGCTCCATGATAAATGTGGAAGGAGAAAAAAGATTTGCCCTGTTCTGTCAAAAAGAGTTTCTCCTTCATCATTTGTGTCCAAGCAAATATTAGTAATGAACAATATCAGTGCTTTCAAGAGTAGCTCTTACCTTGGGGTGGATTTGGATCCATCCCCATCAGAACATTATTATTTCTGGTAAATGTTTGCTGAGTCTTATTTCCCTTGTGCACGAAGTGAGGATGGCGCAAATAATTGCACCAATGTTGGCACCACACCACACAGGAAGAAGATGGATATGATGCCTAAACAGTATCAGCAGCAATTCCCACCAGTCAAAAGTATTAAAGCTTGCTGGCCTTATTGCAAGCTATCCATTTTGGCTCTGTCCAACACAGTTCTTTATTTTAAAATAACTATATTTTACAACTATTAATAAAACCTACTGAATTAAGGAAGATATTGTTTAAGTAAACACCACCAGACACCAGATTTGCAGATTCACGAGTGTTGACTCAGTACCCAAGCAATTATTTCATAAATTAATTTCATGGTTTGCCTAAAAGCATTTTAGTTTCTACGTTTCTTTGGCAAGGAGAGACAAAGAAGTGAAAGCAATGCTGCTATTCCCTCTTTCCAGACTTACACAGACTGTCCATAGCAGGAACATACCTGTTGGAGGCAGTTTTGTGGGTTGTGCTGGTAAAAACTGCTGCAGCGGTAAGCACTCCCTGGAAAATGTAAGGTCATCAAGTGCTATGCCATCTTTGGGACCTTTTCCAGCTACCCCTTCAAAGACAACTTGAAAATCTTCATTTCCATTTCCAGCCAGGATCAGTGCCTTACGCTGCCAGAAATTTCCCTGGTTTCCAGTAAGATTAAGAAGAATTCTCTCATGTTTTAATGTAGTTCTCTGGTAGACAACCAGTGATCCAACATGAGCTCCATACATATGGTAATAGAAAATTATCTGTAAGCAAGAACAATAGCAACAATTATGCAATAGGTGACTTCAGACACATTCTAGTATTGCACTTACCTTTATTCTTAAATTGACCATTACTAGCAGCATTCACAATAGCCTTTAATTTTACTGATTGAAAAACAATTTAATTAAAATACAAAAAACCCCAAAACTTACTAGTGGCAATTTTTTAATTATCCCATAAGCCAAATTTTGAAGCCCGCACTAAAATACTCAGCAGATGATCTTTCATCCCTTTGAATAACTCTTGCATGTAAATGTAAAAGAATGAAAATACTTAATAAGGAGAAATAGAGTAGTGCCATTTACAATATGGGAAGTAACTCGGTTTATTGCACAATTATCTGGCTATAGATGTGTTTGTGCTAGATTATAGACTGTGTAATTAGAAAATAATCTAATCTGTTATAGAAGTAAATCTTCTACGTGGACAAATGTAAAAAAAAATCTAAAATAAGACATAAGATGTCCTTGGATTAGAAAACAGTGATCTATTTATTTTTAGTTAAAATGAAGAAAACAGATTATGAAGACAAAACACCAAATAGACAGAGAATATACAACAAATCCCTGTGAATTCATCAATATTAACTCTAAGTTATCACTCTAAGTTATTTCCAGTTCAAAAGCACTAAAGGAATACTTGAATTTAGTCAAATTTATACTTAATCTAGTTCATTATCTTGTTTTGAGAAAAGATCAGAATATTTCCAAAAATTATGCAGGATCCTAAAAGAAGGCCATTCATGCTGTCATACTCAAGAACATGTCTATAGCTGAGATTTCTTCACAATATAATGCGTGGCACAAGCCCTAAAGTATGAGAACTCTTAACTGTTTTATTACATCTATAAAAACATAATAGCAGATACTATGATATCCATGTAAATGTAAAGTCACGTCTCTGTGTTACCCAGTGCTACAGGATTTCATAGGATTCTGCAGTCTACTACATTGCATAAATATACTGTTTAAAAAAACCCTACTTTTTTTTACTTTATTTTCTTTAATTATTGATTACTAAAACCACCAAGGGCTTTGTGTTCCATGTCTTTGAAAGTTTACTGTGTTTACTTACAGAATGTTGCCTGTGCAATGCAGTCAAATCTAAATTTTATAAGTCAGTTTTCTTGCTAGAAAGTATTTATATTTATCTAATATTTTCCTATCCTATAACTACTCTGTTTCTCTTGAAATCCTTCTTTGAATGAGGCCTTTTTCCATTTAATATATGTATATATCTTTAGAGCATATAATATTTTCACATTTTTTAGGATTAATCTCTTTGTGCTGGATTTTGTTTGATTTTCTGTCATTAAATTCTGAGCAGATATTTTCATGCACTTGCCCACCACACCACTCCTGACTGACTGTAGTTCTTTTCAAAGTTACCAGACTGTATTTTGTGTGTTCCTTTATTTTGCAATAATTGAATTCATACTCCATCCTCCACTCCTCTGACACTAAATATTTCTTTCTGTCCTTCACATTTACTTGCAATGCACTTTCCTCAATTACACTGAATGATTTTATATATTAGAGTCAACATACTGGTCTTCTGTTCTATTACATCATTTTAATATATATCATATAGGAGTAATATCATCTTGCTAACAGCTACACACAAATTTAACTTTAGGCATATATTCAAGTCCTTTCAGGGCTGAGGCCCCATATTACTCAAAGAAATATTCATTCCCATACTTAATTTACTTCTCATTGGGCCATAGGCTAGGTCTCCAGTCTTAGTTCTACAAGTCTCTTTGGACGTTGTCATTACTTAATATTTTCAGGTTTACCATAAAGAATTTATCATAAATTTTTTAAAGAGTTATAACAACTGGTTCCATTTGTAACTACTTTTCTCATATCAAAATAAATTGGAAAGTATACAATGGAGGAATATACAGAAGGTATAGTATCTGTAAAAGCAAACAGCTACCCACTGCTTCCTACTGTGCATGCCATGAAGAAATTGCTGATATTAATGACGTTTTTCATGCTTTTTAAATTCCCTCAGAATNAGATTTATTTTGAGATAGTCTTATTTTCTACCTAGGCCATTTTCCTTGGATTTCTATTCTTTTGAAGATGTAGCTTTGATTGTGAAAGTCTTGTATACAGAAAAAAGATTTTTGTTTATGTATGTCCCTTTATAGTTGCTGATGTGTATTTGTTTTCTCTGCATGAAAATCATCCCACTGATGTAAATGTGCATTTTCCACTGATCTGAAAGACTCTAAATTTCCAAACTAAAGTCTGTTGTAATATATAGTGTAGCATTC
>VWZD01008195.1:477463-505317 GCA_013396695.1 Sakesphorus luctuosus
AAAAAAAAAAAAAAAAAAAAAAAAAAAGAGAAAAAACAGATTTTGCAACACAGATACCAGTTTTCACTCCTCCTGCATTAACAGCAAGGATTCTACCTACTTCTGTAAAGTCTGAAAAAGAGTAGTCTCTCATTCATCATTTATTCTCATAAATCTAAAAAGAATATTAAAGTTTCATTAAAAGTCCAAGACAGAAGTATCAGGGAATGTAATCCTTTTAAAAATATGTTCCTGACTGTCTCTAATTTTAGTTCATAACAGTACAACTAAGTGCAGCAAGTATCTCAAAGAGGCTTGGAAATCTACTCCTATTTCAAAGCGAACATCATGCTCAAGAGTCTTTCTTGAAACCTCAGATGTTTTTACTTACTACCAAATAAGGTGAAAGAAGTAGAATAATTTAACCTGAGTTGGATTCAAGGATAGAAGGGATTCTCAGTCTTAAAAATGGGTATCAGTCTGGGATTAAAAACGAGTGAGAAATCTCCAAAAACTGGAGTCCAGGTCAGATAACCACTCAGACAGATAAAATATGACTTTTGTTGTTTGGGAGGAGAGGTGCATGCACATAGCAAATGGGACATGAGGAGGTGAAGAATGTATAACACAGAAGTACTAAAGCCAGCTGTCTAGGAAGAACATAATAAGAATACACACCTGAAAATCTGAACGAATTCCCAAGAAGACTTCTGCTCTGTTCCACTGGGGACCTTGGCTGCCACTCTGAGTCCACAGTTTAGAAGTCCTGTTACTAGTTTTACAAAGTACCTAAAAAGGGAAATAATTCTGGGCCACAAAAATTCTTTCCATTTCCAACTCCCTTTAGGGTCCCTTAATGCTATGCAGAAGTACAAAAGTATCTTGTACATCTCATCTCTACACCATCATTAAATATCACAGAATCAGAATATCTGAAATTGGCAGAGACCATCAACGCCAACCCCCCACTCCTTGCAGGACTACCTAAGCCATATGACTAGGAGTATTGTCTAAATGCTCCCTGCACTCTGACAGGCCTGATGCGGTGCCCATTTGCTTGGGGAGCCTGTTGCAGTGTCTGACCACCCTCTCAGTGAAGAACCTTTTCCTGATGTCCTATTCAATGCAAATGGATGTGCCCACATAAATGACTATACTAAGAAAACAATGTTTTAAGATTTTCTGATCTCCTTATGAACATACTCAGTTCAGAGCCTTAACTGGTCTAACTTATCTCATTAATTTATCCAGAGTGGCTAGCAGTGAATAAAAGTTGTTCATTACTGGGTTGTGATTCATTAGCGCTGGAAACAGCACTAATGAGAGTTACTAAAAATATACTGCTCTTCTGAGGTAGATTTTCTTGTCCTGATTCTTATGAAACATTTTTTTCTTCTACAAATAAAAACCTGGGATTTTTTTATAAAGACCAAATTTCATGTGTTTGGGCAATGACAGACTTGCAAACATCCATGCCCCTGCAAATAGTCAGCGAACTCAGGAAAGATGGCACTTTTCAACATGAGCAGAAAGTACTAAATATGCTTCGCTCCAACCTCTTGGGCATCCATATTCAACTGAGCTGACAATAACAACAAGAGTGGTGTTTGATGAAGTGTGTCACGCTGTGTCTCCAGCCAGTACTAGCAGAGCTAAACATCCATTCACCAGTTGCCTGAACTACTTCTGCTTTCAAGGATTTACTGCTACTCTGTGTAATCTTCTTAGGGCAGCCTGGGCATTTTTCATCATAATGAAGAAAAACTCCCTTTTTTGTTTTAAATTTATTCAGTCTCATGAGTGTATATGATGTTGCATAACAGGTAAGTTCTGCCAAGCAAACAGTAGATGCTCATACTAAAGAATTTTCATTCTAGGAGAACAAAAGGAAGAGATAATATATTAAATTGGATAGAAAAACAAAGTGACATCTGACTTTAGAGATAAGAACTGTCTATAGAAGACATGACTGTTAAGAGAAAATAAATCAATTCAAGAGAAAGCGGTTACAGACATGATTTGACAGAATAAAGGGTGCTAATAAGAAAATGTCTTTTTTGCTCTCACATACAAACTATATTTTTATATGAAGATATGTGTGTGACTATAGACACATACACAAGTGCTTTTACATAGACTGTAAATTACCTATATTACCTTACATAGCCAATTCCTTCATCAGAAATTCATACTATTCATTTCTATCACATCATGATAAAGCTTAAAGTTTTAGAGTAAAACATGGTCATAAATTTATGTGCTGTTAAAATCCAAGGCTTCCCCGTACCTTAATGCCTTTGAAGCTCTCTGCATTTCAACTACATGGCAAAAAAAGCACATCTAATACTTTGGTACAGTTACTCATGCAAAGTCAAAGTACAGAAACTAGATAAAGATGGTTCCAACAAATAATCAAACTGAAGCTGTGCAACAAAGTGACAACAAATCAATGTTTAAGAAAGTCATAGAAACATTGGAAGACAGCCACTCATTCAAACAGCAGGAAAGGCTTCAGCAATCCTACATGACATTTGATGGCATGTATGCAGACTAACATGCAAGTTAAAGAATTGAGGTAGACCTGGAGGAAGGTACGGATGAAAGACCTTTTAAGCACAGAAAATACAATAGAGCCTTTATTATATAAATGATGGGAAATCAACTAAATAGTTTTGTCTTTTGAGTTATCCCTACATCCATTATTAATTGCTGAATCAAGAAATTGAAACCAGGCAATCATTAACAATGTGCAAAGGTTTTGTGATTTTCCTTTGGTACACTTTAAAATCAATTAATAGAGACATGGGGGTAGGGAATCAGTTAAAGAATACCTATACATATCTACCCTATGTGGTACCAATACTGTGCATGGTGCTATGAAATTTGCTGTTAATTTCTACAAAAGGCTCTTCGAACCCAATTCCAACTAACATGGTCTATAGAAGCCGTGGACTCAGGAGTATGCAAAAAAGTGTCAAAACAAATTCATCTGTCCAAGACTTAAAACTGAGCATGAACCATCGTTATACTCTGATTTCCCACCAATTCTGATAAATTAAAATTTGACTGCTTGCCAAGCAGCCTAGAAAGATCTTTACCTACATGGGAGAAATTCAACAGTATTTTAAAAAATTGTTTAGGAAAAAATCCAAGAAATCACAGAACACACCTCCTCTGAATATCTAGCATGTGGTAAAGGGCACCACATCTAAGATTTCATTTCTAACGTCAACATACATATTAATTTTGCTTTCAAAATAGTTGAATATTTTAGCTTTTTATTATAATTTTTTATTATGAGTAACTGAGTTAGTGAGATTTATTTAAATCCATTTAAATCCACATGCACTGCCCACATCCAAATCGATACTGAGTGCAGAGGTGACTGGGTAACTTATCCTGAGTATTTTTTCAATCCTTTCCTGATGCTGTAGGCGTTTTGTAACCATCATGGGAAATCCCCTTTTAAGCACACAGTTGTGTGGAAAAAAAAATTGTTTAGAAAAATGGTGATGTTTTATTAATTCTCTTTTCAGTGACTCTTTTGAACTACAAGCTGCTAACGAATTAAATTTCATTTACAGAAGTGCTTTTATTTTAACTAGAGTTAAAAAAGGTATGAATAAGCAAACTGGTTACTTATAAGTCATAGAAATAGTCCAATGCTGCTTATGTTAATATCATTAATCTCAGAAAGTTGTATGTTCCACTTTCACGGAATAAGCTGTTTCCACAAAATTTTACCTCATATTTTGATACAATTACTTCTTTTTTCATGCTCCCACATTCAGTCAAAGACCTTGAAGTCCAAATATTTACTGCTGCTTTTGAGTGTCAAAGGATATTGTGCAATACAAGGTTTTTGCTTGTATGCAAGTTCCAACCACGGTAGGTCTACAAGGTGAGAATTTTTGGTTGTTGTAGATTATATTTCCACCAGCCTCCTCAAGCTAATGCTTCCTTCAAACCACAACATATTGAGGGCAGTAAAGTGTTAGTAATTGTTCGTTGTCATTTATTAGCAGCCTAGGCTTTAATGAAATTAAAAAAGCAGCCATAAATTTCCTCACAGAAACTTCATGCAGTTAAAAAAAAAAAACCAAAAACCCAGCCCAAAACAAAGAACATCTCCATACCTCCAGAGAACCTATTGTTGGACCATTCATGTGGTTCCAGAATATGATTTTGCATCTGGGACCTGTAAGGGAGATGACTGGGGTGGTGATGTCAGCTGTGTGACCAAATTCTCCATTTGAGCTGTCTGCAAACAGATACCAGCCTTCTTCAGTACACCTGCTCAAAGAAGAAGAGTTATCTTCATTAAAACAAAAAAAATTTAATCATAATTAAGTTACTATTGCAATATTTCCTTAGAAAGTATCTGCTGCCTGGTCAATATATTTTGATATGAAGTCAGAAACTCAAAAAACCCCATGCAAAAGCAGCTAATATTTTCATATCAGAGATTGGCAAAAAAAAATTAAAGAGCTGAAGGCAACCTACCCACAGGGTCATACAGAGGTGGGCTAGAGGGCCTCTGGCCTTCCCTACAACCCTCTTTCCTCAGGGAGATCAGGGGGTTCAGTCCTGGCTTAAAGTTAAGAAAATCCAAGAGACTGGGTGAAATTTTGTCCACCGAGATGCTGGGAAAGATGAGGCTGGCTTTGAAGTAAGCATCAGACTCTGAGTGTACAGACAGACCAGAAGTTTAGTTGTAGTGTTTTGGATATCTAAGATTTGGCCTCTAAGACCTTTGTTTCCAAAATAAAAAGCAGCTGTTGAACAAAGATAAGATTTTGCTCTCCCCAGTGGAGGTACTTTATGTTCAGTGTTTGCCAAAACAACCTTTTCAACAAGTGCTCACAAACCCAGCCATGTAGCCTACGTTTTTAATAGGTGCTGGTGCCAGGTTTTCCTTGCTTTTCCGTTTTCCTGATTGGCCAAGTTCTGAGCAACCACTCCATAAAGTCTCACCACTACAGCTGTATGAAGGCAGTGACCACACTCAGCAAGCATTTCCAAGAGAAATACAGCATGTCTCAAGATGTCACTGTCAAGCTCTTCACAGGCTGAAAGTCCCGTCTGATGGGAGTAGTCAGGAATTAGATGGTAGAGATTCAGAAACAGCCCTTCACAAATCCTCATAAATCAGAAACTAGATCACTGTTACTGCTTCTACCTCCACTAATGTCACACCAGAAAAGAATGAAAACAAACAATCAAACCAAACAATTAGAAATGTAACATTGTAGAATGTGGGGCAGACCTTCCTTTGGTGTAGGTCAGATGTTACAGATGACATTACTGAAGACTACTAATAAACCCAACAGGGACCAAAGTTAGTCGGGGGGACTCCAGGGGGAAGAGTGATGATCTGTGCATATCAGGATCTTCTCCACTGTCTTCCTTTTTTTTATTCAGAGGTAGATGAGAGAATTGTTGCTGAAGCTTTTCTTTTATCACTAAATTCTGGCAATTCAGACATCTTTATAATTACTCCATGCATTTACATCATCCTTTAGACAGTAGCCTACATTTTAAAAGTTTCTCCTAATAAACTGCGTGTACTGTAAGTAATAGTTGAAAACTTCGAAAACTCACTGTTACAGGTCTTTCAAGCAAGTATGTATTTGGCATATTCATTTCTTTCCCTCCTTCCTGCTGAAGAAAGCTGTTATTTTAATGTAGCAATTTCAGGTTTCTTTATTCCCTTGGTGCCGAGTATTCCACCAGAGTCTGGCCTGGAGGTAAAAGTTCTCTTAAGGTCTGCAAACATATTTAAAAATTCAGAATTTACTCTGTTACGGGGAACTCATGCTTTTTGTGGCCCAAGAGTGTTAGCACCGTATTTACAACAGCATTAAAGAGAACTCTAAGAAGTAGAGTGACAAAAAGCTCTGAAAAGCAATAGTACTTACAGCTCTCATACTTCTTAAAGTATTCAGTATTACATCCATGCCTCTCTGTGAGATTAGCTTTAAACAATGGAAGGATACAATCAGTACTATGATGAAATTCAATCATCCATATATTATTGGTGTGTTGTGTCAGTCATTTCTTTGTCCTCAAAATTGCTTCTCTGCCTAGATACTATTTGTCCCATAGCACATCCTAAGGAGCCAGATGTCATTGCAATTGTTTTTTTACCTTGTTTCACTGTGTCCTATATCATCACATTTAAAACTAGTAAACCAGATGAAAGCACCCTGTATGAAACACTTCACAGAGTGCCAGCCATTAAACATGGTGGCAGTATGTGATTACAAGAATATTAAGGTTATGCGGGAAAGTAATGGGAAATGGAAGGATCAGAAAGGGATGGATAAGTATGTGTGGAGTATCCTTGTAGACTTGCAATCCTATCATGGAAACTTTTACATTTAGGACTACAAGACTGATGTGCCTGTGGCCTATCCATGTTGTTTAAAAGGAATGCTCTCTTCTAGTGACGTTAACTTGCATCATGTTTGCTCACAGAAGAAAGCAATTTATCTGTCTTGAATTTTTGAAGCTGTCTCCTATAGCAGCCCGCATGGAATTTACAGAGAGCTGTACCCTCTATAGGCAGAAGAGTTTGAAGAAAGTAATAAGAAATCATTCTGTTTCCATAGAGTTCATATGCTAGAGGAGCCTCAACTTCTATGGATACCTCTTTGGCAGCAAAGTCTGTTAACCTATACGCAACCATATTTTCAGTTTGTCAAGCTCTGACTTTGAAAGTAAAGATTTTTTAGATGGCTTATCTGTATTTTAAACTAGTAGGAAATATACAGTGTCCATGTACAGGTATTCCAAAATTTCCATAAACATAAATTACTCTTACTCTGCTCAGAAGATGTTCCTGCCTTCACCCTTCATCTTTGTTTACAAGTGATCTTTAGCAAAGGTAACAGTTTCTTCACGGTGTGATTTAATCATCTGACCCTTCTTTCAATACCTTTTTTTCCTATTCCACAAAAGTATTCCTGACTTACTTTTTTAATGAGATCTCAAGGAGTCAATGGTAACAAGTACAAACCAAGATATTGTTCAACATGTATAAGAGTGAATAAACCTGGTTTTAAATGTAAATCTTATGTAAGTGCTGAAATTCAGCAGAATATAGGCAGGCTCCCCTGCCAGTAGCAGCAAGAGCTCCGGCTAATTTGGAAAATTATCCCATAGAAAACCTTTTAGTTGGCAGCTACAGTGAGTGTCATTAAAATCTTGATACATACCCTTTGAAAATAATTAATTTTACCTCTGTACTGAAAGCATTCCCTATATAGAGACATTTCTGCACCAGTGCAGTAATCCAAATTAATTTCAGAGGGAAATTCACAACATTTTAATGGATATTAAATTTTCAACATAAGCAACTGACCTATATTTGCACACTTGTCTTTGGTAATAGCTTAATATTTCAAATATCTTTTAAACTGTAGTTGACAAAGAATGGGCTATCATAAAAGGATCTTCACTGTATTTCCATCTTTAAAGCATTTAAAAGAGCACAATGAACTGAATGTACTAAATGGGAATTAGTAGCAAGAGAAAGATTAGATGTGTTAAAAGAAGTTGAAGAACTATCCAACAATTAGGCCCATCTTATATCTGGTAGTGTTATCAAGTAATGTCTCACACTGTGAATTGTACATTTCACAGTAGTAATTGTCTGTTGTTGGAATATTTGAAAGTGGATCCAAACTTAATCAGCTGAACTGTCTTGTACAGAAAGTTTAAGCTCTTAATTGTTTGACATCTCTTAGTTTTTGAAGTGTTATTTCACTTATGTATCTACTACAAAATGTTTGAGAACGCCTAATTAAGCACTTAAATGGATTTATAAAATACTCTTTCCTCAGTATTTTTATTTAGGAGTGAAAACTAAGCCTGATTAGAAACCAAACAACTCCATTTCTAGAGTTCTGATTTCCTTCCAAATCTCATCAATGAGAGAAGTAAACAAACAAAAAACATAAACCAGAGATGGAAGTCTCTGTTTCCTTAGAGTTATAAGGATCCCAATGACCAGCACACCGTAATAAATTTTGAAATCTAGAAAGCAGCAACGTCCACATGCACTTCCATTTTTTTCAGTATATATGTCCATAAACACTGTGCAGTATCTATACAAGAAATCAGAGCCCCACAGACCTATTGCACATTGAAAGTATTGTTCTTCAGCTCTCCGACACCATCTGCCCAGGATCTGACAGGTTACAGACCCACTATTACACCACATGGGTTTCTGTACAGAGCAAGAAACCAAAACAATGGTCAAGAGAACCCAGTAGAGCACCAGATGACATTCAAAAGCTCTTTTGTCTCGACCAAAGGAGAAGGGCTGTGGAATACTAGACATATCAGGGAAACATGTGCCATCGAGGGTCAAGCGGATGGTTTGAATCAGACAAGGAAATGGTGTCAACTTGCATTTACCACATCCTCTGCATTCTTTATTGGGGTAGTGGGGCTGGGGGAGATCACTCTCTTCTCTAACTTCTTTCCGCCAAAAGCACAGATAACCAGCTGACAGAAATTTTGCCAGTTATTTGCAGGAGAATTTCCATTTTATATTAGATCGGATTTTCTAGTTAAAAGACATTTCATCAAAAGATTTCTGAGAAAATTTCTAGCTAAGGAGGAGTTAAATTCTACCCTTTAAATTCCTAAAAAACATATTTATGAGAAAATTATTCTGGTTTTGTCATTATTTTTCTTGTACTATGTCATCAGAATATAGTATTGGTATTTTAGCGCCTTATATATTTGACACAACATGTTGTAAACTGTGTTACTTTGGCCTTTCCATCACACTTTAGCTTCATCTTGTGTTGGTTCCTATTAATTCTTATTTATAATGTCAGAAACCAAATGATAAGAAAGTTCTGGTAAAAATTTAAGTAGGTATAAAAGAAAACTTTTGATATGTTCCAGCACTGGCAACAAAGGTTGCAATACAAATATACAGAATTCAAAATTCATTAATATTATTTAAGCTGGAGACACAAGAATAAAAACAAAATAAAACAACCAAACAACCAACTAACCAAAACCAACCAACCAAAAACCAACCAACCAAATACACACTCTAAAAACAAAGCCAGGAAAAACACACACACACAATACTCTAGATCTCCAAGTGGATGGTGCAAAATGTTACATTTTCAGCACTTTTCACAGTTCTTTTTACCTTAAAAAGAATTATCATATTTTCTTCAGTTTCATTAAGCACACTCTACAGAGATTTCTCCTATAAAAATATTGAATGGGGTCTTCATTGTCTAGTTTTTAAGCAACATATTGCTTCAGGTGGCACTAATGTGTATTATCTTTATTACTATGACAGTTGTATGCAACTCTTGATGATTTTTGCACACACATTCATCTGAACTTTGCCACTAACAACATAAGCAAACCAATAAATGTCTGATGACAAAGTCAAAAGATAACATTAAGATGAAGTCCAATATGACTTCAGACTGATGGTGGCTCACTTCTCATAAGGGCTGGTGGAGTCACCTGACATCCAAAGCCAAATCCATCTGGTAGCATTATTCAGCTGTGGGGAGAAAACTGCAAATGAGTGTGCAGATTTAGTTGGAGAGCAGAGATGGGGCACATCACATAAATCCAGTGCTTTACAGATATAGCATAATCATAGCAGAAAAGAGATAAGTAAGGTGTAACCACCCAATTCTTTCCTTAGCACTCCAGAACAAGTTTTTGTACAATGCTCAGTGCTACACTGCCGTACCGAGGCAATGGGATGCAGTGGTAGCTAACAGTGTGCTAAAGCAGGTATGTTCACATCATTTTAATCACAACTGAACTGCAGCACTGACACAAAGTTTATAACCAGAGGAAAGTGCACAATGCTAATGAAACACAAGCCTGATGAGGCACTTTAAATCACACTTCTTAATAACTGAGATGATCAACATTTTGGAAGTAGCAACAACTGGTTAAAAGAACTTATGTGTTGCTCTGAAAAAGCACGATCGTTGCACACTCTAAATATAGTTGTACCTTTTTGTATGGATCTTGCATTTGCAAATTTTGGAAATCGCTAAATCTTCAAGCACTAGGTAGGACTTTTAAAAGTGCACAGATGTGTCTTCAGAAGTGCAGAAAGTGCTGGGTCCTTTAATAGTAGAAGGTGTATCATTGATTTTAGGCTACCTTAAAACAGCAGAACACTAAAATAACAGAACAGCTGATACTGAAAAGGAAAGCCGAAAAGCCTTCAACTGCAAACAAATAAACCACTGTAGCTGAAGCGTAGACCACAGATTAGTACATTATTACTCAATCAAATTGCCCTTTTTTTTCCCTTTGTTCTGTCAGCACAATTATTCTCAGAATACTTCTGTTCAAACTCTCAAAATTTACCAGTGCACTTAAAAGAATTGCAGCACACCAACCAGCACACAAAGCAAACGGCATCAGAGATAAAAGGATCCCTGTTTTGATCATAACCCAACAGTCACTGCTTGTTAGTTGGATTTTCTCCATTGGAAATTTTATTCTGATTGCTTCTGACTGACACAGGGCTGAGATTAATTCATGGTCTTTCTGTGGTTCATCTGAACCTGCCACACCTCATTAGCATTCTGCCAGATCTGCATGAATTCTGTGCCATTGAAGGCAACAGGAAAAAAGAGGAATGAGTTTCCTTCTCAAAGAACCAAGCTTGAGGTGAAAAAGCCATCAAAATTTCTAATCACAATGGCTAATTTTTAATTAGAAATTTTCTGCATTGCACTTCAGTGCTAATTGGTACGTTACTGCTCATTATGGTATGTTAGCTGCTCAGTAACTGCATTTTTACTTAGCATAAAATGCTCCAAATAGAGCTCTGGGCATATGGGACTGTTTCAACATTCCTTGCACAACTTCCAGGTCCGAGTTGATCAGGTCTCTGACCCATTCACACAAGCTATTCCTTAACTGCACTTAACTATATTGTAGCTTACCTAGTATCTACCATGGACACAAAAATGTACTTCAATATCAATTTCAATGCTTATTGTATTACCTGTTCTCTGTCAGACTCAGCGGCACAAAACAAGGGCAATTTAGTACATGCAGTGTAATTTTGGGGGTTTGGTTATATTTATATCAGCTAGGTGAAATGCAGTATGATAAAAGAAGCACCTTCATGTACTTAAACCAAGTTTTCTCCCTTGCAAAGTTTCACAGAGTTCTGTGGGATTATAATTTTTTTCTTCTGTTTTGAAATTCTTAGACTCTCAAATTTAAAACATTTCTTGACTGCTGAAAAAACTGCTGGGCTTAAGTATATTGCTTAAAACCTTTAATTATGCCTAATTTTTCTCTGGTAATGATTGTCTGAAAAGCAGACACAAAAGCAAGGCAAGTCTGTTAGAAATATACTTTTCAGGGGAACTATTTATACAGCAATAATTATCATGGGAGCTTAGAATTTTATTTCTACACCTTTTTTGTTTTGATTCATTAGATCTGATGACGGATTTGGGTATGAATTACATCAATTAAGTGACTATAAAATTTACAAATAACAGTTGTACCCAAATGTCATTAATAATGTTAAAGAATTTTCTACATCACTAACCATTTTCTCTAAAAAGGAAACTAATGGAGGTATCTATTTGCTGATGTCTATTCTATACACTTGTTTAAGGCTACACAAATGGATACTTTTATTGTTACAGCTTTCAGAAACCTAACTGCTGTAGAGAATTCCATCTGCTAAGTGTAGATACATGCCACAAGAACTCTACATTCATAGAGGTATAATGGTCTTTTCAGTGCACAATGCCAATGTCACCCAGTTCTCTGCAAAACATGCAACAGCCTTTTTCTAGCCTGAGCCAAGGATTGTCAGGCTGCCATTGCAGACTCCCTTAATGGCTTCTATTCCTCCAACCTGGCTGTCTATATGAACATGTAAGTTGTTCTCTTCTCTATTTCTTAATTTCTTTCATTTAATGTAATTACAGCTTCAAAGATTGACACCACCACCTCATCATTCATCAGCCTACAAGTACTTATTCTAGAGAAGCAGATGGTCTCACTCTCCAACTATTCATGGGTACTTCTGCCAAAAGAGCTCATTGTAAGCTGCACTGTCACCTACTCTTGCATCAGGATGATTCCAAACATTTCTATACATAATCCTGCATGTTTTATTTTAATTTCCAAACAGAAAGATTACAGTATTACAGCTTCTCTCCTCTAACTCCATGGAAATCTGGGGAAAATGGATGAGAAAATAAAACCAAAAATTGCAGGATTTTAATTCAACAAAACTGCTGCTCTGCACCTCTTGCAGTAATTTGGAAGCTTCGCAGTTCTGAACTCTTCTATAGGACAATAAACAGAGAGAAGAGGGGAACACTACAATCAAATTGTATCTCCTGTGAAAAATCACAACAGCAACACATTTCAGACTTGTCTGAAAACTGCAATCTCTGTGGATCATTTACTCTCTCTTTTCATGAGTCCTTTTCAGTAAACTGTTTTGTTAAACCCTGAAAATACGTTGAAGAACAGTAATACAATATCATGTATCACTGTGCCAATGCAAATCTGTAGTGGAAACGTTGAGAGAGGATTTACTAAGTACACACACAGTGCTAGTATCAGCTAATATATAAAAGTTAAATAGCAGTCAGTGAAAGATTTGACAGCTAATTTATCGCAAATAATTTCTGGTTTTTATGGAATACACTTCCTTTCCATATATAATGTAGAGACCTTCTTCGCTGTTGTTAAATGATTTTTAGGGGGTTTCATATTGTTTGGGGTTTTGTGGTTTTGTTTTTGTTTTGTTTTGTTTAAAAAAAAACCACAAAAACCCGAACAATATATTGGGGTTTTTTTTAAAAAAAAAAAACAGTAATTTTCATGTAGTACAGAGTAAAATTAACATATTGACCTGACTCTTTAACACTGATAGAAATTCTCTAAGGCTGAGCAAATGCAATATAATGTCATTTTAAACTAGTAGCAATATAGAAAAGACTTGGTTGGAGTGGTCTTGATTTAAAGATAATTTTTGCACTCTATGGGCTGTTGTTGCAGAGGGTAAACACAAGTGTCACTAGAACCAGCCAAGTATTTTTCTGTTCAGAATAGTTAATCTGTACAGAAATTTTCTTATTAACAAAGGTATATAACACTGAATGTTGTTTATACTCAATATGTTTGCTAGTCAAACCTGTAGGGATTTTATTTCAATAAATCTTAATTATTACTTTTAACTGGAATACATTGCATAAATGATTTATTTTTAAAAAAATCGCATCTCTTACTTCCCCAAAAAAGAGAAATGTTAATTCAGAAATTTCCAATGAGAGAACAGAAATATTTTACATTTTAATATAAAGTTATACCATTTATAAGAAAAATGGTAATTTAAAAATAAATGGCAAATAAAATATCAACTAAACTGAAATTAGCTGTAACTACAGTATTTGAGAACTGCATTAGTTAAATATTAAATGACTGCAGAATTCACAAGACCTATCGTGATAACTTTTGCTGGCCACCCTTGGGTAACACTGTTGAGTTGATAGCAATAGGTAAAAATAACAATAGCTAGCAATAACAAAATTGTTAGCTATAGCTAACAGAAACTAACTACAGCTAGTAAGGTAGAAAAGTGATCATAAATTGCCTGTGTGAATAAAGACTATCTGAGAAGGTATTGACCCAAAACTGATTCAGATGCAGACAACCATTGACTACATTAAACAGTACCAAATTAATTACAGACAGCTTTCACAGGAGAAGTCAGCTTGAAAAGAAATACAATAGTAGGTTGAAAAATTGAAATAGCAGGGATTGACAATGGAGTGGAAAGAGCAGCAGCCCAAACTTGGTTATGACATGCCAGAAATCATCTTGCTGGTGCCAGAACCACTGTATAGCCAGACAGCAGCACTCCCACTGGATGCTGCTAAAAGCCTGCAGCCAGCTGGTGGGCTGATAGTTTGGGGTGCCCCAAGGAGGGTTGATTTCTCATAGCATGCCTAACAGATTTTGGGCAGCGGTATGTGTATACATAAAGGTGGAGCAGCCATTTCTTGCAAACTTGCTTTCCCATAAGGGGAAACATGTCCTGTGTGTTTCTCTGAATGGGCAGGTACTTAAAGTTTTGGGAATGACTTACAGAAGGTTGTTTAGAAATTCGTACTTGTTTATTAATGGTTTGTATTTTGTTTCATCTGTTGAATTGATGCTGTTGATCTTGCACATCTACTTCACTGATTGTCAGTTAATTACATGTCATTAATAAATGAGTAAACTGCTTCAATATTGTGAACTGAGAGTTTTCCCGTCTGACAACCCATTTGTGGTACCTAAGCTCATACACTCTAGGAAAGACTCAAGTACCTGAAAAATAGTACTCACGTAGTATGATCAGTTAGCGGGCTGTGTTGCTCTTGCTCAGGGTACAGATTTGCCCCTCTCCCAAGTTTCCACTTGAATGTGTTTGTGGCATGTATGGAATAACTTTCTGACATCTGTTCCAAGGCTGGTTGATGCCATCCACATTGGGTTTTGTCTTCAAAGTCACAGACTTCCATAACTTTAGAGATGAACAGTTAATACTTCACGTTTATATAAAAACTGAAAATCATTAGATAATGTTATGATAGAGTAAGCAATATGAAAATAAAAAGGATTCAAAGTATAGTGTTCAGGAATACTTGCACAGTAATAACATTCATAGTTTTTTCTCAATAGATAAAAAGACAATTTTCTGTGTTCTCTATTAGTCAGATTCTAATTTTGGGAATATGCCAATTCATTTGCACCTCAATATCTGCCTTCACGTGTGTTCTGACAAGATTTCAGGTAATTCTAAAATCCTGTCATGTGCTATACATGGAAAGGTGTGTGCAATTAATCAGCTGCAAACCTGTGAGCTGCTGTGGGGTTCTTTCTTCAATCCTATAAACTGATGACATTAGCATATCACTGTGCATTGTGTACATGATCCAGTTTGAGTCTGGTCACTCTCCACAACTTTGGAACAGATTATAATACTGAAGTCTAAGTGATTGCTGTGAGAATTATGCAAGGGAAATGAGAATGTATTATAACCCATGAAGGTTAAATGTTCCATCAAGAAATCATAGTTTGTTCAGAGAATGTGCCTGATGCTTCTTTCATTGGAGGCTAAAACTGGTTGACAAAAGAGAGGGAGTTTTGATTTAAAGCTTATCTATCCCCAGTAAGGAAGCAAACTAAAGCCAGTGTAATGCTGTGAGTTGCCTATATAAAGATTGTGATGTTTTCTGAGAATTATGAGTGGTATAGCACTAAGCATTTATTCCCCTTTTTAACATGCTTTGTAAACACTGTGTTTGAAGTGCCTCTGAGAAAGATAACACCTTCCTGAGAATATTTTTCTGTTTCAGTCAGGACATACTTATATTCAAACACTGTCATTTGAATGACAAATTGCCATCTCAGTGATGGGAGACCTCATGTTAAGGTGTGTTCTCCAGAGTATTTATCTTGCTCAGAAGGAAAGGATGTTTTGTAACATAATGTAAAATTCTGAAGGGAAAAAAGAAGTTCTTTTCAGAGGGCTCTGCATTTATTTTTCAGCTCAGTATTTCAATGGTTCATGGTTTTTTCACACTGTAGGAAATTACCTAGTGATATTTATATATCAGATTCATTTATTCCAGAGTAATTCCCCCCAAAAAAAATAGACATAAGGAGTCTAGTGTTACTTTTCCTCACTGAGCCCTCAGCCTTAAGAGAGGCAATTGAGTTTTCTACACAATGTGTAACGAATTCAGTTTTGAACTTCAGTGACCATAGTTTTGCTTGCAAAGGCTGATGAGGTCCCTTTCTAGATGTTTGTCACCCTCATTAATCAGCTTTGGTAAAGTAGTACTTTCAAGTATTGTGCTTTGAGGCAAAAGAAAGTAGAGTGAACTGCTGCAACTCGGAAGCAATCAACAATTGTCTTAGACCTTTATGGATGACATATGGGGACCCTGTCCATTGTCCCACTTTCAGTGTTCCCATCTGATTATCAGAGCTTTACAGACTGAAACTCACTTCTGTGTGGAATAGGCTGAATTTCACAATCATTGCTGTTGAAACTACTTTGTATGACAAAACCCCCAAACTTCAAACAAGCAAATAAAACCTGTATTTATCAAAGTAGATAAGAAGTGGATGCAATTCTCCCAGATGTCCACCCCAAACACGAGACTGTAAAGTTATTCTGAATTCCAGTCTGGACTGGTGAGCATTTCAAGAAACTATACTCACTTAAAATTTTCAGGTATAGCTACCAATCATTAGGGAATAGAGGATTCCTTATCCTGACACACTTCAGTAGTAACTTGAATTTAAATGTCAAGTCTGAACATAAGGCAGAAAGTGCATAACATCTCAGATTCCCATGTAAAGAGCAAAATGTTATTATTTTTTGGGGGAAAATCGTATTAAAAATAGCGTCTTGGTACTAATACCAAATTCCAAAGGTAAAGGCAGAGCAACTAAAGCAATGTATTTATCATTCAGAAACAAGTAAGTACAGGATTTTGCACACTCACCACAAGCTGATTCATCAGATTTATCAGAGCAGTCAGGTCTAAAATCACACTTCTGGATCATCCGGATGCAGCGGCCAGAGGCTCTACAGACAAACTCCTCCTCTGTGCAGTTGTGACTGGGGACTGTGGCAGAGACTGAAGTTGCTGAAGTAGTTGTAGAGAGAGTGGGCAAGTTGCCTTTGAAAAACAAATCAACAGAACGTTGAGTGCCTGGATCAAGGCGTTCTAGCTTCATAATGATTTCTCCCCTTGCCACTCCCACCCTTTGTCAAGGGTATAGATTTACTGGAAACATGCCTGGACAGTCGAGTTGAATGATTTAAATGCTGCTCAGCAGGAGCTAAATTGAACATTTCCTCAGTGGAAAGCACTAGTTTTGTCATGCCAGCCAAACACAATCCATACAGTCTTCAATACTTGCAGGAATTTATTTGCACCTCTTGCCTGTCTTTCAAATTTGGATTAACAGAGTGAGTAATTTCAAAAACTTAATGCCACTGACACTGAAAAAACAATCATAGAAACTTATTTTCCCTGTGAACCAAGGCTAACAAATTTTTCTGATGATAATGGATTTTTTAACATGTCGATTACTACAAGTGACTGTGGAAATTACTAAGTAACCTTCTTACCCTGGAAATTCATCACTGAAAAAAATTCTTTTCTCATTAGGGAAATTATTCTGAGGTCGTCACCTTGTTCCACCATCTCCTTTGTGTTTCATTCAAACTCATTACCACTTCTTTCAAATCATTTGTCTTTTCTTTTCCTCCTATACTTTACTATGGACCTTTCTTCAAGCTTACTCTCATTTCTGGAAAACCTTTGCTATTTTTGTCCATAAAAGGAATTTTCATTATAAAATTCCTTTTTAAAATTTAATCATTAATGAAAGCATTAGCGATATTTCACAATGCACCTAAGCAATACACCTGAGTTAATTAAAAAGTACATGTGAAAACTTTTCATATTAAATGTGTCTGGGACAGCAAGGAGTTGAGGTTTTTTCCCCCTGAAACCTGAAACACTAAGATTGATAATAAATTGCCACAAGCAATTTTGAAGGAAGAATTGTATGAATTAATAAATTAATCTACAGATCATAACAATAACAAAGACCTTAGTGGTCAGAAATTTTCAAATATAAATGCCACATTCAAGCATCCAATCCTAATGCACTGGAACAGGAGAAATTTTTAAGTATCATAACCTTCTCTACACCTGAGAAGAAAGGAGGATTTGATATTTTCTCTATTTTTAAACAATTCATTTTCTATAGTTTATGAATACCATTTTGTCCAGAGCAAGCATCATTGAATAGCCTTTGGTTAGGGTATTCAATTAATGTATTAAAGTGGTACATCTTTAATATTATCTATGAGAGACTTTACCACCAAGCTATCAAACCCTTCTCTCCCTGGTCAGTATTTGTTTACCTAAAGTGGAACAACAGCAGTTGGGTAACTAGTGATTAATTCTATGAAGCAATGACATAGAACTCCTGCTTTTTCAACCTGATCCAATTTGTCTGAAATATGATGTAATATGCCATAGCTATTGTCTATTTTTCAGGTTATTTCCTCAGTCTCTTTGACTGTTTTTTGGTTGCTGAGATATTTTTATGGCACAGAGGAAGGAAAATAAAGTCAGGACCCAGAAGTGTCTCAAAAGCTGCTCTCATCACTAAAAACTTTTTAAAAATATACAGAACAAAAAATCTGATTCTGTCCACCATTATACTTGAGTACTTTTGTTTTATTTTTTCACCAAAAAGAGAGGGTTTTTTTTTTCTTATTTGCAAACTTTGAAACTCTGACCCTCTATAGTTTTCAAATTTTGTGTTTAACTTAGTGCCTCTCACAGTATCTTTCTCAACAAAATGTGCAGCACACAGCTGGATAAACACATCATGGACTAGGTGAGCAGTTGGCTCACAGGTCAAGCACAGAGGGCAATAGTGAATGGGGTAACATCAGACAGGTGACCTGTCACTAGTGGGGTTCCACAGGGCTCCATCCTGGGCACTGTGCTCTCCAACATCTTCATAAATGACTTGGATGCAGGACTGGAAGGCATACTAAGCAAGTCTGCAGATGACACAAAACTGGGAGGAACTGTTGACTTGCTCAAAGGCAGGGAGGCCCTGCAGAAAGACCTTTACAAATTGAAGGGCTGAGTAATCACCAACCATATGAAGTTCAACAAGGGAAAGTGCTGGATTCTGCACCTCAGCTGGGGCAACCCTGGATGTATGGAAAGACTGGGGAATGAGATGCTGGAAAGCAGTGCCACAGAAAGAGATCTTTGAGTCCTGGTTGATGGCAAGATGAATATGAGTCAGCAGAGCCCTGGCAGCCAGGAGGGCCAACAGTGTCCTGGGGGGCATCAGGCACAGCATCGCCAGCCGGGGTGGGGAGGGGATTGTCCTGTTCTGCTCTGCGCTGGGGTGGCCTCACCTTGAATATTGTGTGCAGGTTTGGGCACTGAAATATAAGATATTGAGGTATTAGCGAGTGTCCAAAGGAGGGCAATGAAGATGGTGAAGGACCTTGAGGGGAAGCCGGATGAGAAGTGGCTGAGGGCACCTGGTCTATTCAGCCTGGAGAAGAGGAGACTGATGGGAGACCTCATTGCAGTTACAGCTTCCTTGTGAGGGGAAGAGCAGGGGTAGGCACTGATCTCTTCTCTGAGGTGACCAGTGACAGGACCTGAGACAATGGCCTGAAGTTGTGTCAGGGGAGGTTTAGGTAGGATAGTAGGAAAAGGTTCTTCACCCCAAGGGTGGCTGGGCACTGGAACAAGCTGCCCAGGGAAGTGATCACAGCACCAAGCCTGACAGAGTTCAAGTGGCATGTGGATCATACTCTTAGGCACATGGTGTGATCCTTGGGACTGTCCTGTTCAGGGCTAATGGTTGGAATTCATGGTCCTTTGGGGTCTCTTCCAACTTGGCTTATTCTGTGAAAAATTTCTTTCATAACTATTTTGAAAATATTTAGGGATTTTCTGAATATGTCTTTTCAGATCTTCCTCACATTATTTACAAAAAACCACTATACTCAAAATGTTATAATAAATGCTGTGCATGGTATAAATGTGCTAAAAAGCAAGATAATTATCTGCAAACCAAATGTCATACGCACTTTATATTCCTAGTAGACATAATTATATCAACAAGAAATCTTTGGAGTAGCAAAAATGCATCTGCACTGGGCTGTTTTAGAGTTAATGCCAGGATACAAATATTTAGACACTGCTCCGTTTTGTTTGCTGTCCTACAGCCCTATCATGACTTTGCATCAACTGTCACACCATATATAACTCTGTAATGCCTGTTGCAGCTAACAGCAGTCCTCTTAAAATCCCTTCTTTGATGAAGGGTCTTGAGTCTGGTGTATTGAAGCACACGTATTTTGGGATATAATATTTTACAATTCTGTAGACATCGTACTACCCTTGGTAACAATGATTCCCCAGCACAGGTTGCTCCATCATCTGAGCTATTTATGTGCTGTCATGTGAGAGCAAGTGGTACAATAAATACATTAAGAATTATTGAGTTGATGTGGAAGGCTGTATCAAATTGAATTGGCTGAATGAAAGCTTAGCTTGTTTACACACAGTTAAGTTTCCCTTTCCTTCTAGGAATCAAGAGCTCAACAAGTTTGAAAGATGTACTCTTCTCACTGAGCGTATCTTTTGGACCTTACCGACACAGCAGAAACCATTTTGTGCTGATGCTTGGATTTGAGGTCTGAGAAGCAGGGAAACAAGTCTGAATTTTTCTTGTCAGACATGAGTCAGTGTGATCTGAGTTTTGCTTTTCTACTAGCAATATTTACAAATAATACAATGAATCAGGTCACAACTAGGAGATGTACACTTCAGCTCTTACCATTGTAAAGAGTGCAGCCTAGAAAAGACATGTCATCAAGTCCAATGTCTCCAGTGAAACCATCTCCTACAGTACCTTTCACCAAGATCTAGGGAAACAAGAATTACAAAAGTATTTTTCAATGTATAGTAGACTTCCACTATTCATTAATACTTCATATGAATTGATAGAGGAGTCATTTTCCATGTTTCACACTTAAAATGAAAGTAAATTTATTCTAGGGGATACATTCTATTTAGAGACATTTTACAAAAGAGACTAATAATTATCAGCTTTCACCGGTGGTTACATTAATCACAGTGAACCATAACCAAATGGTTGGTTCACAGTGGTGTAAATTCATTGAAACATAATTGTGATATAAAATGATGACAAGACATTATCCTAAGTGTCACATTATGATTAGCTCCTTTGGTACTTATTGCAATAACATTCATCATGCTTAAATATAGTAACATTTGTTTGAATAAATTATAGACCCATACAAACCTCAGTGTAATGAAAGCAATTAAGAAGGTTGAAGAAGAGCTATGTAACCTTTTAAAGAAAAATATTCTGCTATTTCATTGGAGTTGTCAATGCTGTATTTGTTCATTTTCTCGTTATTGTCTGCTGCCAAGGGATGGGAGAGGTTAGTGCTGTGAAATACTTCCTGTAACAATAAACCTCCTTTCTTCTGACTGCTGCTGAGTGGTTAACATCTAAGCAGGTGACTAGGGAACCATTTAGTAACAATTTCCTTAGTTTAACTAATTAATACATCCCTATTCATAAAACTAGCAAAACATTCTCAAACCATGCAATTTGAAAAAAGGTAAGTCTGTTTTTCTGATCCAACAGAGTTCAAATGTTAATGTTATTTCTTTGTCATTTTTTAAAATACTTGTCACATACTGCACACACACATTCAAGCTTCCAGATTATTCTGAAATGCTGCAAAAAATTTCAAATATTTTTTTCAGTTTGTTCCTCAGTTCAGAAGAGCATTCCAACGAAGGAATAAAGAGAAATAGTGGCAAAAATATGGCAGTACTGCTTCACAGTACTGTCAGTTCTAATATTTCTGTTGTGATTTACTTATTTGCAATTTTTCTGCTATTCTGAAATCGCATGTGAGTAGTAGACTTATTACTGATGCTGACATCACCAGAGTAAATAAAAACTATTACACTTCATTTATACATGACGCCTATTAGACAAAATAAGTAGGTATACTAAAAGAAGTATGTCCCGTAATACGGATATGTTCAAGACAGGTTATTTTAGCATAAAATATATCCAATGTGAATGACAATAATAAATGACATCATTGCTTGTTACAGATCTCATTTTCCCCCTCAGCATGCCCACAAATACTCTTTACAATATTACCCCAGTCTTTTGTTCCCTGTTTAGATCAAAATGGGGGTAATGTTACTGTATAGGTAACAAAACAAAAAAATGGCTAGAAATAGGACAAAGCAAATGGAAATGCCATGCAAGAAACTTTATCATTCCAAAATGCCAAAACTCCTTCTGGTGTAATTTTGACTGGCAAACACGCAGCAGTTTATATGTAATTTTGAATTTGTTTTCAAAGCATGAAAGATTAACTTCTAATACTCAATTACTCACTAATTAGCTAAAATTCAGACAAAGAGGCAGACAGTTCGTTTACTAACACAATTATTACTAAGATAAACCTAAGTACCCTCAAAACTATACTAATTTCCTTCCTGTGAGAAAGTTGCACCCATGCAACAGGCAGGAATAAGTTTATAGAGAGATTAAAACATCCAAAGCACATGGTGGCAGGATGCAGTTCTGTAGGGGTGAGTGAAGTCAGAAAACCTCTGAATTGTTGGAATGTTGATTAAGACTGTATTGTATAAAATCTCCACACCCAAATTAATTCTTTCATTTATTTATAAGCTTGGGGAGTCTGATGTTTGGCATATAGCATGAACCTATTAGCAACACAGAAAATGTAACAGAGATGTAGATATAGACTTAAAACCATAAAAAGACCAATCTATGAGTTAGTGCCTCAATATGGCAACATGGAATATAGTCTCTCTGCACCTGTGGTTAAATATTAACCACTTAAATTAATTTGCCAGCTGTAATTCTGCAAACTTCATAAGCTATTATTAAACATTCTCCAGGGAATTCATCCACCACGAAGCTCATTTCTCATCTCATTTATTATTTGAAGGAGAATAAATAGTTTCCAATTTCTCGTTTTCAGAACTCCAGAGATCCAGTCTCAATGAAATCCATAAAGGTAGCAAAAGGTATTCTACATAAAAAAAGAGGGGGAAAGAACTCCATGAAAAGCAAACTGTATTAGAATGACAATCTGTATATATAAAAGGATCCCTTAAGATTTTGAACAAAATAGGCTTTTGAAGGGTGAAGTAACATTTTGACAAGTGTTAATAAAGAAATCACAAGGGGTAATATTGTTCTGTACTAATGTTCAGTTTTTACAGCAGCGCCAATTTCTGTCACTAGCCAATTCCCACTGAGGGTTAGCAAAATAAATTCTTAATTTCCATACAACCATAGCTTAAGATAGAATGGAATTAATTTCAAAAACTGTGATGTATTCAAATTTCTAAAGATTTTTAAATGTCTAGGAAGTAGAGAGATTAGTTCTAATGTATTTCAAACTAGTAATTTCGCCAAACAATATCTCAGGTTTGTCACGGAAAATGTCAACGGTGTTACTTAATGATTTTATTAGTAATTTGAGCATGCTAATTTTGGTTAGGTTTGCTATGATTATTTCTGGCAAGAAATCATGTTATTTGGTTTGAAGAGGAAAGGACAACCAGACAAAAGGATAATAGTTCAATCACTGACAAAACAGTTTGTTATCAAAAACTTTTGTTGTAACTTACTGAAAGCTAATGCAGGACTGGACTTCATATACTTTTCACTGCATATATCTGAAGTAAACTAATGCTAGTTATAAATAAATAAAAATTTCCAATAATTTCATCAAGAAATGTAACAAGTTCCTTGTGAAATGATGGACCCTTTGTAATTATAGACAAAGGACAAGCCATAGAACGAAGCTTCAAAGCTCCTTTTTATCAAGATAGCTTCCCCCATGACTATGTCACAAGTCTTCACCGCAGGATGACTTTTTCAAGAACATGCTAACACAGTCCTATTCCTATAATAACATTGCAAGAAGTACATAAAAAAGGAAACTATTTACCAAGTAAACATGATCTTTACAGAAACATTTTCAATTAAAAAAACATGAGACATTTAGATTTAATTTTGACTTTTTGAGTAGTGATTAGTTCACGTAAAATAAGACTTACTGACTTCTTTGATAAGTGGACTTTGATAAGTCCCAACACAATATTTTATTCCTCCCTGGTTTTGTTTCTCTGCTTCCTCAACTGCAAAGGAGTAGGCACTGCAGGCTCTGAGACTGTTTCCTAAATCTCTCAGCTAGATGTCAAGTAGTTGCATCCTGACTATATGGCACTGATCGTTTCCTCCGGAGCTTGTGTAATATGGTTTCACTTTGGCAAAAACCCCTGGGTGGTTGGGCAGCTTTGTCATAGCAGAGTGCAGCTTTCCTCCTCATGACACAAAGGACTAAACACTATTATGTGTTGCACGGAGCCCTTGTGTCCCAAAAGCAAGCACAAGTAGAGACACCCCATAAGCTTTTGGAAAGATTATCAGCATTGGGTCACCATAACATTTTAATGATACACATAGAAAAGCTTGAGATGGCACTGCCTTTCTTCAAAGCCCATCAGCCCATTTCTTTTGTGACCATCAAAAATGCTTTAGAAATTAATATCTGAAGACTTCAAAAGTTGAAATAAAGTCCTTTCACAAAGTTATCCAAATGAATTGTTACCAATGTTCTTAAGGTTATACACATCAAATATGAAAAACCTTGCATCAAATATTTGATGTTTTACAGTCCTTGGTTTCATAAGATACTGAAAAACACTACTCATAGTTCAGTAAAGCATTTCATCACCCTTCATGATAAGCTTGTGAACCCTCATGCTTATTTATGATGTTTTTCAAAGCATTTCTCTAAAGTGTAGGGATGAATCACAATTCTATCCTGTTTTAGACTCTTCAGTGATGTTAGTGGAACTGCTGACAAGCATAATATTAATAACTGTTTACATATTCTGGAAGTCTTTACTTTGCTATATTAAGGCCACAAAATTTCACTCAAGAGAAAAACTCCTGTTTTCACTTGGTAATATCAGCACTGGACAAATTATTGCAGAAGCATTATACTGTCATTGCCTAAACATTTCCGAGACACTAGGTTTGTAAACCAACATGATTAGCCTGCCCACTTGGGAAACATTTATATGGCAATTATAATTATAGAGCTATAATTAATGTGATGGCTACTTTTGAATTAATCTACAAAGTTATACAGATGTCTTCCTTCTTTTCTCCCAACCACTGTTTCACCCAGACTTTATAAGGAAGGAAGAAAGGAATTAAATGAGTAAATAAATAAATAACAGGATTCTGGCTGGTGACTATATCGCATACCTGGGCCATATGGTCCTGCAATACCAGTCACACATTGCCCAAGATGACTTGTTATGACCTGAGTACTTCTGTCCCTCCCTTTGGTACACTAGAGCATGTCAAGACATCAAGGGCTGCATAAAGACAATGACACACCTCCACCCTGAGATAGAGAAGCCTGAATAGGATTGAATGGACAGGCTGGTATCTGATATATTCAGTGCTTACTGCTAAGGCAATTCTTCCACTCTGAGCTAAGGAGTGTCCTAAAAGGAGACATGCACTGTTTTCTGTTTAATGCTTATGGAAACATCTGTGTCAGCAACACAGTTAATTACCTGTTTAGCAGCAAACACTAGTGAGCAATGGGATTACTATTACATCTTTTGCCTAAAGATGTGGACATTTCTTAATCCAAAGGATTTTTCCTGATGAAGTTACATGGAATTGCTGCTCTTACAACCAGATATATGGCCTTAGCCTTCCAAAGTAAGAGAACAATAGCACAGGGATATCACCAGAACACGTGACTGCATGAAATCCTGTCTTCCTTAAAGGTAATGAGTTTTTCTATATGCTTCAGTGGAGTAGAGTTTCTACAGAGGAGTAGAATTTCTACATTTTTCCTTAATTCTACTATAAGCATACTCAATAAACAGAAAGATTATCCAAAAATACTTTAAAAACACTTTGCTCAATATAAAGCATAGAATTATGGAAGGAAATTAATTAAAGCTTCAATGATCACATCTTTCCTGTGATCTTCCTGTTACCTTTTCAAAGATGACTTCTAGATCCATTAAAAGAATGAGTAAAAAGTTACTAACATTTTCCTTCTTCTTGCAGTTAGCCAAGTCTCATTTTCCTGTTCAGCAATAGCTGATAAGTAATACAGTGATATCAATAGGAAATTTGAAACACTACTCTTAATTTTCAAGAAAGAAAACTCCTATCTTACATGATTTCCCTCACATTCAAATGGCTCAACACAGTTTCTCAGTGGATTGTGGGTTCTGAAAGCTATTGAAAACCTTTCATTACTTCAGGTTTTCTAAATTAAAATTGTGGGCAGTACTTGACAGTTCAGTGGTGTATAGAAAGGTTATTTTTATGTTGCACAATTTCCTTTGAGAAGCCTTCATATGTATAGGGAAAAAAGGCAAAAAAACCCCACCAACACCTGTCCCTTTGTCCTCTCCTCTCTCAAGAAAAAACAATGCAAGGAAATGACAGATGTGAAATTAAGACTACTATTTTCACTGGAAAAGGCAATATTCTTCACCCTTTTGTGCAGACATTGGGACTTGATGACATCATGACAAGTCTTCCATGATGTATCAATAAAACAATAGCACAAAGAGTATATTGTTTCTATTATTAGAGGGGATTATAATTTCATAATATTAAGTACTGAGATAGCACTGAACAAAAGGGTTTTCCCAAAAGACTGAACTAAATCCATGGAATTTTCTGTGAAGATTTTGAATATACGTTTTCCTTATTTCTCATGTGATTTCCTTATTTCTACAGTCTTCTAGGCTCTGAAATTCACTTGTCAAAAATGGCAATACTGATGTTTAGGAATGAGTTTTTAAAAAACTGGTACTACTTTTTGCCTTTCAAATATACTGCATTGCACCACACACACTTTAGAGATACAAATTCTCAGTATTTCACTTCATACTGGAGGTATTGAATAGCCTTCACTATCAACACAATGCTCACCACTGACCAAAAAGTCTTATGGTTGTTTTTCACTCCTTCCCCCAAGTACCCTAATTCCCTCATGGTCCACTCTAAATGTATATTGTTTTTTACCTAGATTGTGGATGGGTTAAGGAGACCAAGAATAAATTGTCCAAACAAGAGCCTATACAACAAATCAGAGAACAACAAGAATTGTTAGAAAAAGAGCCATTAAGATGCAGGAAATATGGCTGGATATCTGTGTATTTGAAGTAGTATTGGAGGACGAAGAGTCAACAGAAGCAAATGGTAACATTTAAAGGACAGAAAAAAGAAAAAAAAAGATTCGTAAATACTAATCTCAGCAGATTATTAGGGGAAGAACAAAGCAGACAAGTAGAAGAAAGAAGATAAGGAATGATAAATTGAAAATTGCAATTGAATCTGTGGCTTGAGTGAAAAACACATGATGATCAAATCTTTGCGCAGAAATTGCTACCAGGGAATGGATCAAAATCAATAAGAGGAAAATGATCACAAGAAGGTATTAGATGTGTAATAAACATCTTAGAGAAGTCCTTGATAAATTCAGAGTTGCTTCAATATAAGATTTTAATGCAAAAATCATATCTGACCAACTAAACATTAACAAACTTCTACTGATATGTCAACACACACTGTAAATGAGGCCCTGAAGAAGGAAGCAAGCAGACAATCAAATCAAGGCACAAGGCTAACAGCACTTGACAATAGTAAACCTGGTTCAATAAGGGTGAAAGTGATTGCAGAAAACCCAAAATCACAGTTAGAATAACAAAGAGTGAGCCTCCCAAAGCACTGAAAGCTGTCTGCAGCACACTGCCTACAGCATGAGGACACATGTACCAGCCGTGGGGTCAGCAGTGTGTGTCTCTTGTTTCCACAGCAAGAATAAACCCAGCACATGGTGTTACCACCCAGCCTGTGAACCCAGCAGTATGCTACAGGTGGGAGCTTGTAGCCTCGTTATTGTGCTACTAGCCCTTAGCAGACTTTTCTTTCCATAATTTGCCAAGTTACTTATTGATTCCATTCACACTTCCTTGTACCCAAAACATCCCTCAGCAATGAATTGTACAGCACACCATCCTAAAATACTATTTTCTTTTGTTTTGATTCTGTTACTTAATGATTTCACAGAGTATCTCTCATTCTCTGTAATGGTCTTGCTCTATGAAGCTTCTCTGTGA
>VWZD01008195.1:509747-587526 GCA_013396695.1 Sakesphorus luctuosus
ACTAAAAGGATTGAGATACAGAATTTTTCCATTGTTCACATATTGTCATTTCCTTTTTTTTTTTTTGGATCCAAGAAACTTGAGTGAATAGAGCAATCTAAGACAGAAACACTTATCTAAGACGTTAAAATAAAATCTTTGCACTTTATTTTGAGTAGAAACTATTTCAAGTGTTAAGATTATTCCAAGATAAAAGCAAACACTATTCATCATCAATATAAGTAGGTTACCACAGACAGAATCTTATTTTACAACCTTTTCAAGTGCTCTTTTAAGAAAATACATGTATGTAAACTTCTCAGGGAGAAGAAAATAAAGGCACATCAAGTAAAGAGACCAGGGCATTTAAAAGTGGGTTTTTCCATGTTTAAATAGGTGTCCCGTATAATAAAAAGAATAGTTTATAAAGATTTTTTTTAACTTGAACTTTCCCAATTAAAAACAAAACAAAACAAAACAGTTTCTCGAAGATTAAATCTGTTGCAGAAGAAGGGAAGCTCTAGATCGATAAAGTTGCAACATTTTTACAAGCATATGTGTTTTGGACCATTTTTTCACTTGTCAGTATTAGTATTGGACAGAGATGCTTAATTCTGGCTCAAAACCCAGCATTCCTTTCATTTAAATAAATTAGTTCTCAACTCACCTTTTCCTCATCCAGCTACTCCTGTTCCTCTCATTGATGTCACATTTAACACTCTGATGTAAAACATCTGACAGAATAGCAACAAATGCCAGCCATGGCTTAATGGCAGCTAGAACAAAGGTTTCCTGGCAAAATTAAGATTCTGAGGTTTATTGGGAGCTGCTGTGAGCCCAGGGAGTCCGCATGTGCTGTTCCCTTTGGGTTTCTGCCAGAGCATTTAATTAAAGGGCCAGTAGTTTCATATCTATAGAGTTCAAAACTTTCAAAAGGGAATTCGGCTTTCAAAAGGTTCTCAAGTGCCTTTCTTTGCTGTTTTGAATTTTGGGCTAACAACCCCTTCTTTTCCTAGCAGTTAATATGTTGGCACAATTGTTTACAAGCTCCCAAAGTTGGCTTCCCATGCTTGGCAAAATAAACTGAAAATGTGAATTTGAGGAATTTACTATTCATAGTGATTCTTGGAATGAGGTACTACTTGCAGAGGGAGGAAAGAGGAAGAGGAGGTATCATGGATCTATGATTATCTCATACATTTAGAAGAGAAAAAGCAAAATGAAGTCTGTTACACAGACTTGGACCATCCTTGTTTCCAAAATCTTATATTTTCTATTTACTAGGAATGTCTGAAAATCCTGAAATGGCTGACAAGATGCTCTGGCTAGAGATGGAAAAGATTATGAAGCAAAGACATGTAATTTGACCAGAAAATTATTAAAATGTTATAGCTTATTTTTAAACTTCCATGGAAAAAAAATCACTTCTCGAGTGAATCTAAACATTTCCTTTGAAATATTGAGGTGACCTACAAGACTTTAAGCACTTGTTGTGAAAGCAGTGAACCTCTAACTCTATAGGGTGTGGGGAATACATCATCATAAATATAAAAGCTACAGCTTTAATGCTGTTACCTAGCCAGTAGACAGCCCAAAACTAACTGAGAGGCTGTACTAGTCCATATCTCAGTAGAAATACATCAGAGAAAAAGTCATAGCAGTGTGAAGAACTTTCTCCCACTTGTCTGTGGGTCTGGAAGTATCCAAACACAATACACTTAAAAGAAAGAGTAGAAAGAAAAAAACCCCAAGATTGGAAAGACATCAGCACTTGTCAGCTTAGAGGAAATAGAACAAAATTTGCTCTTTTCAACAACTCTGAGTTTTGAAGGGTCATAGGTTGTAACACAGCAAGCTCCGTTATAAGATACACAATATACAATAATGAACATCAAATCTTTATCTCTTTCTTCAGAACAAACTATACCTTACATCTCATGCCTCTCAAAAATGACTATGAAAACTAAAACTTCATCAAAAGAATATAAGATCTTTGAAATTCTCTGCACAGAACTGGGCAAGTACAGCAGAAAACCCTATGACACTAACACATGAAAAATATTTTCAGTTCCTGAATAGACCTTCCTAATCCTCAGAAGGTCAAATATAGTACATATTGGTTTACAGCTCTTTAGAGAAATTACTAGACAGAGGATATGATGAAGGCAGGAGGGAAGGCAGGCAGGCAAGAAGGCAGGCAGGCAGGTGCCTCTTTGCAACCACAGTAGGGCTAATGCCTTTTTCTTCTATATGGGATAGAACTTTCCTCTATCTAAAATAATCTTTTAGGAAATAAATTTGAACAATCTAAAGAAAATATTGTATTATATCAGATTTAAAAGGAAGATGGAAGATGTTGTTTTCAATAATATGGGGGTGGGAGGGCAGGGGGCTGCTAAGTTAATTTTATGACCATGTGACAATCAAGTGAACTAATTCTGCAGAATGAACCTACCAGAATAAACTGATCACACATAGCAAAAGGTAAATAATACACAAAATATTTAAAATGTGAGAAAATATGTCACAATTTATAGCTATAACTGATTCTAATCATATCTGTCTCCAAACGATATTTGATTGTTAGCTTAGCCTGGCAGCCAAATATTTTGAAGTGGTATCTTTTCTGGCATTATAGAATTAAAGATTAATTTGTAATTCTGGAGAAATAAGGCAGAGCAGAGGATATTCCTTTTAACGCTCATTACATTAATGAATCAAAATTTTTGCCAAGTTGTTTCGCAGTAGATTTGGATAAGCTTTTTTCCCACCAAATCCTTGAAAACAAAAAATAACATCTACTTTAAATAACAAGTGTTTCTCTTCAAAACTTTAAAATGAAGTGCTTTAGGGGGAAAAGTTAATGCAACAAAACCAAGAAAAATATTTTCCATGTTTCTTCAAAAAACCCTACAGATGTATTTCAAAGCAAAATTAATCAGACAGTTACAAATAGCTTTGATATTGTCCAGTCATATATATGCTCTTATTGTTTCACAATGCAAGAAATAACCACTTCACAACCTAGAAAGATCATACCTGAAATGGCTTAGTACTGCTGATGTAGAGTGTCTGTCTGATCCACCTGTTTCCTTGGTTTCCAAACTTGTACCACAGCGGCCATCCCAGAGCATTACTCTCACTTCTTTGGAAGACTGACAGTTTATAAACTTGTTTTCCAAACATATGATAATGAAAGCGGAAAACACAGGTTCCATTGACAGAAGGGTTGAAGAGAGGACTAAGCAAAACTGCTTTATCTTGGAATTGGCGTGGCTCAGAGGATTCCATGTAAATGTAGTGTCCCCTGGCTGTGCCTGTTGTGTGATCCTTTAATGGGCCTGTATTAACTGTGGGGGTTGGACCGTGTATTCTGACCCAGTCAAAGTCATCCTTTACACTCTGCTCCCAATTGCACAGCCCATTTTCAAAGTTACACTGTAGGTCAGGATCTGAAATGTAAACAGAATACTGTCAAAAAAACCCAACCAACACCAAAATACACAGTATCAAAAGAGGATAACGCTTTAATATCTTTTTTATCCTTGCAAAAATTAAAAATTTCTTTCTAATTTACAAAGACCATATGTTGAAAACAGTCCACTCTAAAGGATAAATATACACTTGTCTGTACACAAAAGAATTACCTTCTCTTTCAAAATATATTGGTCAAACTGTACATAATTTCTTGAATAAAAAACTGAAAAACATTTTATTACCTTGTTATTAATTGCATGTATTATTACAATTAAAGCATGAAGAGTTCTTTAACTGAAACTGAACTGAGTAAAGGAGTTAAAGCTGGGGTTAATTGAATAAAATAAACCACAGGATACTGCCTTGTAGGTATGTGTAATAAGTGATCTGATATATTTTTGCACGTCAGATGTAGTCCTAAACGTGGGAGTTTGCGGTTTAGATCTTTATTATCCTCACTAATTTTAGCATGATAGCTTTTACAAGGCTAAATTCAAGAGAGGTCTTTATAATATAACTGCACTTGTTTTATTTGACACCAAGGCAAAATATATTGATTAGCCCAATTACATCTAATGTGAAACAATAAAATGTGTCAGAGGTGGTGAGTTTGCATTCCAGCTTCGCATGTGCTCTTCATAAACAGAAACTGAAATGATAGCCAATTCTTCTTTTTTTAATTAAGCTGTTACAATTAATGACGTTCAAAACTGCAACTCATATCTTACTCTAGACCTCAAACTGGTTTATAAAGAAGATAGACATTCCACAAGGGGGAAAATGAAGATAGGCTGGAAAGCCTTCACTTTCTTTTAAATTCAGAGCAATTTTAAGTTGATATTCAGCAAATATCACTGCAGACTGATATGCCCTCAAGCATGTAAGGTGTCCCCTGTTTCTCAAACTGATTGTGATTTGCATAATTTAGTTACCTCAAGACGTGATAAAGTAACTGCTGATTAATTTTATTTTATATTAATGTTCTTGAGTTCTTAAAATTGATGAATGCATGTTTCAGGGAGAAAACCATAACAGCACCCTTCAGCACTGCAAGGTGAAGGTCAAAATTGTGAACGACTCATGGCTTTCCTCAGTACTTACAAGTTCTTTCCTTGGAAGGGACAGTTATGTCCAGCATGACTACTATCTTTAGTACAGATATTTTAACATTTTTTTGATAGGTAGAGTATAGGTCATAAGAAGAGATAGGACACACACTCCTCTCAGCTCATCAGTACATCTTACACTGCACTTCCATAGGTATAACCAAAAATAGCATGTTGACCAAAGTAAGCTGGCAGACTGCAAATCCTCTCTTTTAAAATAAACTTGTAATGTGTATTTGTGTTTTACATGAGTTAAAGAAATATAACTGGTTTGAATAAAGGAAACTGAATTCCATTTACCCTCAGTTGTAATTCATACATATTTAGGTTCAAAATTATCATTCTGTTTCATCAGTAACTACATTCAATGGAATCGTCACTGGCTGTGACATTGATAGGCTGTAACAGGTCTGTGCTTTTTCACTCCAGGGATGAATTGGCAAGTAAATTTTTGAGTGATGTAAAATAAGGAATAATGGAAAGTACTTACTGCAGTTGTCTTCATCTGATCCATCCCCACAGTCATCCACAAGATCACAGACCAATAAACTATCAATACATGCTTTTGTCTCTCTGCACCAGAAGTGATTTGGACCTTCACAATGTAATGCTGGAGGTGGAAGAGCACAGTTCTCAAATCTAATATCATCAATAGCTGAGATGCCATCATAAACACCCAGACTGATTTTATCAAGTGAGAATTGGAAAGGATGTGGAAGGCGTCCGAGCTGAATGACTGCCTTCAACCATTGACTTCCCTCATTGTAATATATCCTCCAGAGGACAGTAGGCTGTTTCAGCCCATCCACCAGCAATTGCAGCTCTGCTGCCCCAACTGACTGCCCGTAATTGTAATACCTAAAATGATAGAAAAAGAATGTTAAATAGGCAATGATGAAAATGGACCACATCAGGAACAATGACCAGTATCTTTTCTGTTACATGTGCGTGACATATAGGAAGTCCATAGTGCCTGTTTCCAGTTTACCTGTAATGCAATCCATTTTCTGAATGAAGGTAGGATAGGATGTTATATCAGTCTAGGCCTCATTTCAAGAACTGATGATTTTGAGAGAAGAATCATATTTCATTAAATTAAACCCCATAACTGAAGAGACATGTTTGGTTTCATATTAAGGAACAAGCACTGCTCACTCAAAAACATGATTTTTTTTTTTCTAAATTTAATTCAGAACATAATTGTAAAGTTTCAAGACTGAAAAACAGAAAATGAATGCAAAAGTACACTTTGCATCTATATTAGATACTGTTCACATGTTGGCTTTTACAGCATTTTTGGAAGATCTCAAAGCATTTAAAAATAATCAATACTTAGGCTGGCAATTGTACAACAAAACTGAAAGCAGAAGCAGAAATATAAGCAACCTGCAATCTCCAGACCTATCCTCCAAATTCAAATACTAAGACTTGGAAAAAAAGACATTTTCTCTTCCTATGACAGATGTATTTGACTTTACTGAGACAAACTGCACTTAACATCAAGGTCAGGCCAAACATTTATTTAAACAGTAGCACCGATTTGACCTTAGTAAACAAATCATCGCAGTTAAGTTTTTCTGTTCATCTTTGAAAGAGATTGCAGAAAGTCTGAGACAAGAAAATAACTGTTTGAATTTGGTTAGTGGTTTGTTTTTTGGGGGTGTGGGAGGTTGATGGTTTTGTTTGCATTTTTTCATTGTGTAAATAAAAAAAGAATTGTAAGCAAAGCAACAATTCGCACTCTGGAGCTTTTGCTTAAAGATGATGAAATCTAATTTTGGATATTGTAGGTTACTCAAGAAACTACTAGATTTTTCAATCCTTTCAAGTTCTTGAAGAAAATTCCAATTTGCAAATTTATTTAACTAAAGAATTGTTACCAAAAGGCTGTAGTATTTGCCCATGTATATGCAGGCACAAGCCTTTACTATAATTTTGCTCAGAGTCTGACAACAAAACCACCTGTTGTTTCAGTTCTGTTCTCCGAGCTCTTGAGTTTATGCCAGTTTATTTTTCATGAAGACAATGTGCTTACAGAATAAAATTAAATAAATACTTCAGAGGAAGGTGTGTATATTGCAAACTATAACCTCAATTTCAGTCCAAGAGAAGCAATGTGAGATGATCCAGGAATTTCATATCTAAATTATTTCATACCAAAAGGACAGTGTGCAATTTGATCCACTTTGCCTGAACTTTGGGCTTCGCAGCCGAGCTATCTGTGAAATGCTGCTGCTGTTCCTCAGAATGAACATAAAATGACCTATTAAAATAAAACCGAAAGCAACTTTTCAGAATGAAGATATAATGAGTTTCTAAAGGCTTTTAGAATATTCATGGATTCCACTTAAACTCTGGTTAAAGAGCAGGTTTATCTGCTCCATTCCTTGTTTCTAGGCCTGGCTTTTCTTACCTTCAGGTGTGTTGTAGGTATGATCCTCTGGAGGAGCTTGCTTCTGAAATGCAGGTGGAAGAGCACTACTGGAACTTCTGACCCAATCAAATTCATCTGCATTTACAGTTTCAAGCCAGCCACAGCTGTCTCTTTCAAAGTCACATACAGCAGCTGAAATGAAGAGACATTTTATACCACATTACTAAACAAGCTTTGCAGTATGAAAAGCCCCATCCAACCTGGCTTTGAACATTTCCAGAGACGGAGCATCCACAACTTCTCTGGGCAACCTGTTCCAGTGCCTCAGCACCCTCACAGTAAAGCATTTCCTCTATACATCATGTTTTCCTCTTCCGCATTTTATAAGAAATGCTCATTAAATCACAAAACTGTATTTCCAAGTCCTGCAATTACAGCAGGCTTCTAATGGAAAACATTAAGAAAATTATTTAAAGATTTTTAAGCAATATTTTCTTAATCATACACATAAAATAAATAAAACAAATAGGCATGACTGTCAGAATTCTATTATTATATTATAGCTCTTATTACAACACAGTGGTCATATTATGGTATAGAATATGCGCATTTCAGAACCACATGAAGTCTTGTGGGGAATAGAATTATATCAGTGTTTATTTATGGAAGATCTAGGAGGACTTTTTATTTGTTGGATTTGGGTTTGTTTTGATTTTTTTTTTCCTCTTTAGAAACTGTGTCACATAAAGTTATATATGCTTTTCATAAAGAATGAAAAATTAACAATTAAATACATTAGTATTATTGCTGGCTACGGCTTCTAAAAATACAAGGTTTTGTGGATTATTTATTAAGCAAAGCATGTAGAAATTCAAAGTTGGCTTGAAAGAATCATTCCACAAATATGAAAAAACAAGTAATGTTTAAGAGATCAAAGAAAATACAATTTTGCTATACATATGGTGTACATGAGTCAGAAACGTCAATGATAAAAAGATGTAGATCAAATGTAACTAAAAAATGGGAGGAAGACATTTTTTGACAGAATGTTTTGATAGAATTAAATGAAGACAAAATATACCTACAAACATTCAAGGACCTGGGCATGAGAGAAATGACTGAAAATCCCCTGACAGAACATAATTATAAAAGAATATGGACAGCTATTTTCGATTTGCTTTCTGCTGGATAGAAGAAACCATTCCATATTCCCAGCAGAACAGCAACAAAGAATATGACAGATCTTGGACACAGATGGTTACATGAAATGAGGCAAATAAACAAGACAAAACTGTTAAGTCTGAGCCCAGATTTCTTGCATCTGTAACTTGTAACACAGACAAAACACAAAAGAAAGGATGCACCAGACCATTTAGTTTAAGCATGGATGAATACACTGACATAAAATAACTCTGAAACCTTCGACTGAATCTCAGACCAACTATTTAACAGCTAGGGAAAATACAAGAGTAGGGTAAGCTGGTAGAGCCTGAGTGAAATGCACTTGAATCTTGAGGCTTGATAACACTTCAATTACCTAATTGCCTTGTCCATAACTTCTTGTACTGGCACTTCCATTTCAGATGGTTTGTCCAGAAAAAAAGGTTGTTGCTTGGATACTTCTATAGTTTCTTTCACAGTGAACTCACAAACTAATCTGCCTTTTTTCCTAATACTTCAGTTTTTGGGTTTCTCCTATTTCTTATTTTTTAAATGCTCTATTCATACACTATCACATGACCCTATGGCCTCTACCAGGCTGTCTACTTTCATGTGTTTGATGAATTTATCTTTAGTGTTTCTTAAACTTCTTGCCATCCTGTTACTGAGTTTTTATACTTAACACTTCAAAATTTGTCATATTTTCTACCTTTTTCATTTAAACAATACTTCATCTATCTGTTTGATGCTTTTTAATCTCTAGTAGTATCCCTGCCACCTGTATGGATACATTCTTCTTTGCTGCCCTTTTTAGCACCTTTTTTAACAAGCTCTCTAAATAATCATGAAGGAATCAGAGAGATACTGTGAGCACAGCATTTAAGAGTAGTGGACTTTGTTGATACTTGGAGAGAGCTACCTTTACAGCAGACTTAGTTTTCTCTGAGCTTACAAGACTAGATTTCTGATTTTGGATTCTTATGCAAAATGCTTTGTCCTTTCCTGGTTTTGGTGGAGCTTTACTTTAAAACTTTCACAATCAGATGTGCAGCTTCTCTGTAAGCTGAATGATGCCTAATGGGAATTTAACAAATGGTCCTGCTGAAATGGTGTTTTAGAAACAAATGTTTAAAACATTAGCATTTTTTTAAGACTGGAAGTTCATCAATTTCTACAATTTTCAAAATCTCTCCTTGTCTATCAGTTTGTATAAATTTATACAGCATGCAAGATTTTATTCTAAAACTGAGATTTAGGAAGAGTTAACTTAAAACCACAGCAGAAGTTTTATGCTTTGCAAGATGAGTAACTGGAAATATGGGGAATGTTTCTTATAATACTAAGGAGATTTTTATTACTTATACAAAGCTAATAGAAACCAAATAATGTTTATCATTAATCAATTACACCACAAACGTAGTTGTTAAAGAAACAACACATGCATCATTCTCTTTACTTTCCTTCTAACTCAAATTAAGGTACATAAAACTCTATAAAAAGATGTAGATTATGTCCAGCTTATGAGCTACTCAATTTTAGCCTAGCCTTAACATGCTTGTGCTGGCCTAGTTGGTACACCATAGAAGAATAACTATTAAATGCATCTCTCATTTAGACATAAATAAAAAACATATGTGTATATGTATTCATATATGTGTAAACGTATGCACATATGTGTATATGTATGCTGGTTCAGGCTGGAGGAGAGTTTATTTTCTTCACAGTAGCTGGTATAGGGCTTTATATTGGATTTGTACTGGAAACAGTGTTGATTACTGAGGGATGCTTTAATTATTGCTGAGCAGCGCTTATAAAGAATAAAGGCCTTTCCTGCTCCTCACTCTGCCTCACCATTGTGGAGCTTGGGGATGCACAAAAATTTGAGAAGAGAGACAGTCTGGACAGCTGACCAAAGGGATATTCTATACAATATGGTGTCATGCTCAGCAAAAACTTAGTGGGGGATGTTCGGAGTGATGGTGTTTTTCTTCCCAAGTCACTGTAATGCAGAATTGAGCCTTAGTCTTCTGGAAATAGCTGAACACCTTCCTGCTCACAGGAAGGAGTGAATTAATTCTTGTTTTGCTTTGCTTGTGTGCACAGCTTTTGCTTTTCCTAATAAACTGTCTTTATCTCAACCCATGACTTTTCTGACTTTTCTGCTTCTCCCCTATCCCAATAGGGGAGTGAGTGAGAAGCTACATGGGGCTGAGCTGCCAGCTGGGGTTAAACCATGGCAGTCCTTTCTGGCACATGGGCTCGAAGGGTTTGAGATAATGAAAGGTTTGACTGAAATGTGCTGGATCGAATTCATAGCTTTTAGTGATGCTTAGATACTAATTGGCACACTCCTGTGCTTGCCATGGGGCTTGCTTTCCCGACTGTTTATTAGAACCTAGTGCTCATTATTAGCTGCTTTATGCTTTAATTGCTTGCTGTACCGCTTATCACCTTACTCTACTGTGCCTGGGAACGTTCTGATAACAACACAGGTGTGTACCTGCTGGCAGATGACCAGGTCATCAATGCGGCTGTACTGGAGGGAACAGGCTGAACTCCAGTGTGAACTCAAGTCAAAGGGGCTGTGACCTGAGGATGAGGCCATATGGGATCAGGACACCCTGGAGCATGGCCTGTGGCCAAGAATAAGCCCATGCCAGATATATCTTGAAGCATCTGAGGCCATGGTTATGGCCTGTGCAACAGGTGTAACTCTAAGGGTAAGTCCACACTGGAGAAGGCACAACTCAAAGTGTCTATGGCTTTGGATAAATCTGTGCTGCAATAGGTACACCTTGAAAAAAACCACAAAAGACCTAAGGGAGGAATTAGCAAAGGTCAGAAAGAATATCCAGAATACATTCATGTTACCAGATTATTTTCCAACCTGATCTTATTCCTATTCCATCTTCACAGTTCATATATTCAAAAAGTGAGCATTTAGAATCCACCAAGTGCATAGGATTTAGACCTTAGAAATCATTCTATTCATTCATCTTCCAGAGCACAAACACACAGCATGACAGGTATGTTATTCGCTGCTGTAAATCTGCAGTTTGAAAAAGGCTGCCACTTTTGTCTTCTGCTTCAGTGCATGAAAGTCTTGTATAATAACTTTATGGCCATAGTAAATTCTTCACCCTTAGAAGAAAAGCTAAGATCTACTAGTCAAGGATAGTAGCACTCAAAAAAAGCAAACATTATATAGCTTTTCTTTTTGTTGTTGTTTTTTATACTTTTTCACAACTCATCAGAATAAATTTGAACTACTTGTTCAGTTCAGGACATGTATTTTTGTAAAATGCAACTAAGAAACCTGACAGAAAGAATAATCTCATCATGTGTCAGTATCAAGAACATGAATGTGTTTCTAAGGCAAAAAGATCAAAGTAGAGAATACAAATTCACTGACAGCCTTACATATGAAGAGAAAGTTTCTTGCAAAAACTGGGAGCTCAGAAGTCTACTTTTAGGTTAAAAAAGACAGTACAAGAAGCGGAAATCTCCAGCTGAATTTTTCCAGGCCTCACAGAAAGGATTTATTTGAGGGATAGTGAAAATCAAGAGATGTCTTGAAGAACTGATGTTGTGAGTTACGAAAATTTTGAGGAGACCTTGCTTATCAATGGATCTAGCAGATCCAAGCATCTAAGTAAATCATCGTGCTAGAATTTCAGATAATAAGATTTAAATGAAATATATTTTGAAAGACGTTTTAAGACCATGCAATATCATTGCCTGGTTCTTATATGAAGAGTAAAAACATTTAACAAGATTAAGATGCATACAATCACTATTAGATTGAACATCATGAAAAAAACATTAATATTGATGAAAAGATGAATGTAGGTGCAAAAGGTGAAGTCAACAAAAATCTGTGCTTATTCAAGATCAGAAATTAGGAGAACTGTATGAGAAAAATGAAATGATTGCATCCAGTTGCAAAGATATACGTAATAAATATAGAAAGTAATGATGCACTACATAAGTATGAAGATGGAGAGATACAATTTGAGAACAATCATAAAAGCTATTGTAAGAGTGCCGTAGACTATTAGACTAATATACTGAAAGGCAAATTTATCACTTGGAAATGTCCAACTTGCCAGACTACTTCCAGGGCTCTTTGTATACTACATTCTGCTTCTCTCTTTACAAGCTGTAGTGCCAGCACACACTGAGCCAGTAACAGTGACTCATAAGTCAGCAACATATTTAGAGCAAAGATCACCAGAAATACAATGGTTCCAAAGTTTAACCTTTAGCATGTCATTGTTAATGTATTGTCTGGGCAACTGAGACTTTGGTAGAATAAAGTGTTGTCAGTCATATAATTAGAGGAAAAAGAGAGAGGAAATCATTGCCATATAGGCAACTTGTAATTAAGGCTAGTTTAGGACTGGTTAAACACATAAATAGACATTTGTCTTCACCTTTACGTATAATGTTGAAATAGAGATACAGGCTGAATAGTTAAATAGAAATATAAAGACCAAAAAACCCAGTAGACCTTAATATTCTTCATTAAAAGCTAGCAGTTCACCCTAACCCTAAATCTATTTAGAACACTTTAATTAAGTTATTGATTTGGCAGTGTTATTATTTTGTCAGAGAACAAATACCCATTACCTGAGTTTGAAAAGGGTAATGGAAGAACCATCCAGACTATCATAACCCAATGTTGCATGAGATGTACTAGCACATTTTGAAGTAAAGCAGAAAAACCATCAAGTAAACCAAATAGCAATGGAGTGTTACAAGAGTTTTAATATGGAGTAGCATGGGCAGGGAGGGAGCAAAGAAGTAATAGCTCTTCTCAGTATTGCCCAGTGAAACAAGAAGCAGAAATAGGACTTGTATTGAAAAGGTGATCAAACAGTGGAACAGGATGTTCCAACTGGCTGTGTAGTCTCCATCCTCACAGATAATCAGAATCAAACTGTTTAAGGTTCTGGGCATCCTGCTCTGGTGGACTCTGCTTTCAGCAGTGTGGAGTTTAACTGGATGATCTTCAAATATCCCTTCCAACCTCAGCTGCCCTATGCCAACATCAGAATTTACTCTGGTCCACAAGAGGAAAGATATTCTGCTTAGTATCCTGCTTTAACATTTTTTTTTCTTGTTTTAACTAATCAAACAGTTATCTAATAAAATAAAATGCAGTTTCATATCCTGAGACTTTATATATTTTGGATACCAACCTTTCTAAACACCTAAAACACTTGACATGAGTTCTCTAGCCAAGAAAGATAGGATACTAAAACTGTAGAGAAATTGCATTAATACAAACAGAAGCTGTAATTATTTTTTGTTACCTACTAATAGTCCAATAGATTTTTGTTTAACTGATCAACAGCTCTCAAGCATCCTAATAAAAACTATAAAATATAAGCAGTGAATTCAGATTGTACTAGTACCTGTGAGGAAGTTTATGTTTTGTGATGCATAACACAGCACAGAAAATAATTTGAGGATCTTATCTACAGTATTTCTGTTATTTTTGGGAAAACCATCATGCTGTAATTTTTAAAAGAAAACTTGTATTGCTCATGGCAATTCCCTTTGAAAATGTATCATGACTTTTATAGCAAAGTTGATAGTTCAAAGGAAAAGACGAATGTTCAAAAGTACAAAGTATAACTGTCATTTCTTATTCAGAGCAGGCAACTGAATGAATCAAAAAGACTTTTGAAGCTACATCTTAGAGACCTTGAAACATTTGTAAGCTCCCTGCTGACTGTACAGTGGAGAGGGACTCTGAGCTACATAATCTCCCTCTACCTTTCCATGTGTTTGTTTCCATGCAGAGACAGCCCAGGCACGTAGCCATGACAGGAGTCACCTCACAGCCAAACAGGAAAATGCTGATTCAGCTAAAATTATGTCTGTAGCCATCGATGACAGCTGTGGCATTTTCACATCAAAATTAAGTACACAAAACACACAATTTGAATGTGAGTCTGTGAGAACTGCATTAGCATTATAAAAGAAAATACTGTCTTTTAAGCAGTAGTTTCTACTAAATAATTAATCAAAAACTTTTATTCTGGTTTTAATATTGAGAGGGAAGTAGTTGCTACAGAAAATAAAAGGGGAAAAATTCACAGGACAGAATCAAAGTGAAGTAACTATTTCTCAAGAGCTTTTACTTTTAATGAAATTGCAAGATTTGTGAAGTTATGACAGCATAGCAAATAGGACAAACAAACACTGTCACAGGAGCTTACGAACATAGATTTTTAAATTTTCACTTACGGCACTTGGCTTCATCATGACTATTTGAACAGTCAGGCACAAAATCACAAAATTTGTCAGATGAAATACATTCTCCATCTCCACATGAAAAAAATCCCAGTGGACAGTAAAAAGATGAAGTATTAGCATCTGCAAATTCTGTTTCCCCTTAAAAATAAGAAAAGGACATATAAGTAAACCCACACATATATATAAAATTATAAGTAGTGCTTTTCTAGCATATTCCAATATAGCAATGTACTCAGCATAATGAACACAGCATCACCTATGAAGTGTGCTGGATTATATCATGATTTATAGGGAACATCACTGATCTCAATATCTGCTCTTAGACTATATATTATTCTCCACAATATTCAAACTTCTGTGTGAAACATTATCAAATACACCCTAATGTTACACAGCCAGGCTCCTGTTCAGAGCCAAGGGGCTGTGCACAGCTGCATGCTCTTTCCCTTGCACTCAGGAACAGGTGTTTTCTCTGTGTTCAGATCACAGTGAAAGCTGCAAGAAGCCAAAAATTGCGTGCTGCACCACTACTAGCTTGCACCTCAGCCTTTGACACATTAGAAAAGATCCCAAGTTTCAATGAATGGGGAAACAAATAGCCAGATTCTACTGATTTTACTTCAGAAGATTTCTGGAAAGGGAGCAAGTGAAAGGAATGATGCACAGTTTTTCATCTTTATTGTTGAAATTAACTTTTTAAAATATCCTTAGTTATATCCAGACAGTTTTGTTTTTTTTTTTTTTAAAGTACTCCTTTCTTAATCAGTATATTTGTGTCTAAAAACAAAGTATATCAATATTTCCTTAAATACTTAGATACTACCAACCTGTATATAGGGATCAGACTAGCCTTAAAAACAAAACAATTAATGTTTTCTATTATGTCTTTTCAAGTTGTCAGTCAAATCACAGTTATACATAGAAGTCATTGGGGATAACATATTGAAAACCAGAAAACTTGCCTTCACTTTCCTGGCTGACACCTGGAAGTGGTCTATTCACAACTACACATTCCTCTGTTATACTGATATCATCAATAGCAACTATAGCATTTGTTGTTAGAGTAGTACCTCGGAAAATAATCTGTAAAGACAAAAAGAAAAAGTTAGTTCATTAGAAGTGATTGATAAAAAGACATATCTCTATCTATATAGATACATATAAAAAAAATATATATGTGTTCCATTATAATTTACATTTGCACAGGAAGTAATTGTTGCCTACAACCAACTCTAAGTACCAGCCAGGAAAAACACCAATTGAGATTTTACCAGGTCAGAAATTTGCTCCCCAACTGTGAAAGCCGTAGCTACCTTTACCTATGGAATGTTTAAGCAACCCAGATGACCTTGCTTCAATTGAGACAGGTAAAAGGCATAACTATTGAATGAATGGTCTTCCTGCTGGAACAGCTATATTTTATAACTGTTTAAATGGTATTCATCTGTATTATTCTGCTGAAGTCAACAACATGCAGTATCTTAAATGTAGGGACTATAAGGATGCATTTGTAAGTACAAGGAAACACTCAGCAGCATGGTTGTGTCTTTGATGAGCTGCAGCAGATAGAGGGAACAGTTTTATTGCTATTAATTAGCCCATTACTGACAGTACTGAGACTGTCAATTCATGCAGTCTGTCTTTGTACATTGTTTGACTACCAGCAAAAGCAGGCACTGCAGACAGTTTCTTAAAAAAAAGGATGGGTCCAGAAAAGCAAACTAAGAATATGTCTCTACATGAGAATTTCAGTAGTTTAAAACCAGTCATACCAATAGTGTCCTTTCTTTTTGACCATTTTATAGGTGAGACATAAAATGAAGAGACCAAAACTGGAATTTTGGTTTGCTGAATCCTTATATTTGAGTTGCTGGTTTCCCTAACAGGTCCATTCTAAGTTTAAGTACAGTGTTAGGCTGAGATTATGTAAAAATGTGGGTGTGTGTTAAAATTGCAGATACTTCACTTTGCAGCATTGATCACAGAAACAGTGTGCTTGTGAAGATCGTTGAACAGATCCTGCTAACATTATGCTAAGGCACAAGGACAGGGAGGTGATTCAAGACAGCCAGCACAGCTACAAGGGCAAATCCTGACACCAAGGGCAAATCCTGTCTGAACAACCTTGTGGCCTTCTATTATGCAGTAACTACATCAGTGAAGGGCTATGAATGTCATTTATCTGAACTTCTGTAAAGTCTTTAACATGGTCCCGCAACATGGACTTTTCTCTAAATTGTAGAGAGGTGGATTCAGTGGGTAGACTGTTAGGTGGATAAAGAATTGGTTGGATGATCACATTCCAAGGATAGTGGTCAACAGCTCAGAGTCCTGATGAATGTTAGTGATGAGTGGTGTCCCTCAGAGATCTGTAGTTGGACCAGTGTTATTTAGTACCTTCATTAATGACATAGACAAAAGGATCAAGAGCAATTTGCAGATGACTCCAAGCTGAGTGGTGTGGCTGACACAGCTGAGGGATGGGATGCCAGAGGGACTTGGACAAGCTTGAGAGGTGGGCCCATGTGAGTCTCATGAGGTTCAACAAGACCAAGTGCAAGGAGCTACACCTGAGTCAGGGCAACTCCTCTATCAATACAGGCTGGGGGATGAACAGATCAAGAGCAGCCCTGCAGAGAAGGACTTGGCAGTGCGAGTGGATGACAGGCTGGACATAAGCCAGCTATGCAAGCTGCAGCCCAAAAAGCCAATGATGTCCTGGGCTCCATCAAAAGAATTTGAGCAGCAGTTTGAGGAAGATGATTCTGCACCTCTTCTCTGCTCTTGTGAGACCCCACATAGAGTACTGTGTTCAGCTCTGGGGTCCCCAGCACAGAAAGAACATGGAGCTGTTGGACAGAGTTCAAGGAGGTCCACAAAGTTGATCAGAGGGATGGAAGACCTCTCCCATGAGTAAAGGCTGAGAACTGGGATTGTTTAGCCTGGAAAAGAGAGGGATTCAGGGTAACCTAATTGCAGCCTTCTGCAAGGGAAGCCTACAAGAAAGATGGGGAGATTATTTACAAGAGCATGTAGTGACAGGACAAAGGTGCATGGCTTTAAACTGAAAGAGAGTAGATGTAGATTAGACATTAGGAAGAAATTCTTTACTGTGAGGGTGGTGAGGCACTGGGACAGCTTGCCCAGAGAAGCTGTGGATGCCCCATCCACATCAGGAGGTGAACATCAGGAGGTGTTCAAGGCCAGGCTGGATGGGACTCTGAGCAACCTGGTCTAGTGAAAGATGTCCCTGGCAATTGGGGTTGGAATTTAATGATCTTTAAGGTCTCTTCCAATACAAGTCATTCCATGATTCTATGATTCTTCTGCCTGTAGGAAACATAATTAGGCCCTCACCCTGATCAGCAGGTTTTTCAACAAGTTCATTTTTAAAAGCTGCTGCACTATTTCTACTTGATGTTTATTACAAAAAGTTATTCTAATGCATAGAATACTGAAACAATGTCCATGTTCTTAACAGATGTGCCTATGGAAAAAGCAGAATGAAACTCTTTTTCATTTGAGCATTAAAGAATAGAAATTTTCTTTTTGCATTTCATCATAAAAGTTAGTGAATTTTAAAGGCCAAATTGGAGTAACTTTTTAAGAGTAATGTAAATGTAATTTCTAATTACCTGAAAAGGTAATTCCTCAGTTGCACTTTCTACAGGTATATTTGCTTTTGTCCACTTCATCTCAGGCAATCCTGAAGCATCAAGTAATTTTTCCAAACTTCCATCCAATGCAGTTCTCTTAAAGACAGAAAGCTGGGAACCCTGAGATAACTTGTACCAAAATCTTACCTGTTGAAAGAGTTCAGTATAAAGTCATATATATGTACGTTATAACAAAGAATGACATGACAGGTCTAAATACAGACTAGGCAAAAAAGAAGGGGATGTATGAAATTACAGCATGTTGAAGAGCAGCATCATGTCTAAAGATAAAACCATGTTTAAAAGCAAAGCTTATTTTTACAACTTTTAAATTTTATCTATTAACTGGTTCAGACTCTATGATATGACCCTCTAATTCCTTTTAGATTAGTAAGCCCTTAGAAACTTCTCAAAGAACACTTTCCTGTCATATATGCTGCGTATATGAGTTTCATAAACATGTTAATTTCAGAAATGCAGTCATTGAGGTACTCCTTTGAAAGAAACTTTATGATCTTTTATTTCCACAGTCAACATAAATGGAAATGATTTGAAGACAGATGTTTAAAAGCATCTATTCCTATTTTTTTTTTACAACTGGAGCTGAAGAACTTGTAAAGCTATTAATAAACATAGATCTGTTAATGTGGATCCTTTTATTCTCTCAGTGGGACATCCAACAGAGAGCATCATCTCACATTTATATGCAGAGAACATAGCACACCAATACACATCCTAATGAGTAACCCCTACTCCTTGCTCTTTCCCAGAAATAAAAGACTGCAGGGAAAATGTGGCAGAAAGCCAGGCTTCCAGTCTTCAAAAACATTGTCTTTTCAGACGTGTATATCTAGGTAAGAACTTGCTCTAGATTTTGTTGAATTTAAGAACTTTAAATGCATTCAATATATGCATACTTATAATAAAAATTGTTTCTTTTCTGTCTTTGAAGTAGAGAAAATATGTGCATCGCCACTGCATTTGTGTTTAGTTTGAATGCAGACCAAACCCTGCAAGAGATCTAACCAGAATAATTCATTGATTCACATATCAGTTGTGCCCAGTTTGCCTTAAGAGTTTCTAAAATAAGCACCTTTAAGGTTCAGATTAAGTTATCTACTCAGCATCGAAGCCTACAAAAGAAAGATGAAACTACCTAAACAAATCCAGAGTGTTGGTATTCCAGGAGTAGTGCAACAGGCAGGGCTTTGATGGAATGCTGTGAGACTTTGAGAGTTCCCTGCAGCAGCATTCTACTTGATTTTATCCTGCATCTATTTGATTTCTGGTGCTTTACAACACTAAAAAGCCATGTGAAGATTAAGAACTGAGAGAGTGCATTAAACAACAGCAAGGTACTCTTCTTAAATTTTTTAAGAAAATTCTACTCCTCACCTGCAAGTTGCAACTATTCAGCTGAGATCTGCTAACGGATGTATGTAGTCTAAGTCAGCTACAGTATCAGGTAAAACAGATTTAGCTAAGCCAGCACTTGCTTCAGGTCCCTTACACGAGATAAAACCTAAGAAGCTGCTGGAAAAAAATTCTGCTACTTGTTGTGCCTTCCAAGTGCAGTTCCTTCTTTTCTGTTACTTTTATTTTTTACATACTTTTTCCTAAGTGCAATTACAAATTCTGTTAGCTACACTGAGTCTGAGAAATTAAACCAGTCTAAAATTTATTTTGTTTCTCTGAAACCTCTTTTTACCACTGAACAAAAGCAAATTATTTTGGCAAGCTTTCTGTCTTTTCCCTTTCTTCTCTGTGACTTTTTAAATCAGAAGTCATTATGCAGTAGAAGAAAAAAAAATAACATTCTAACTACACAACTTAGCTTCTCCCCAGCATGGTATAAGCTTTGAAAAGTTATAGAACAGAAAACAAAACAAAACAGAAAAAGCCTTTAGAAAAAAAAATATAAAACTTTACAGTATCTATTCACTTTATTCAGTGGCCAATCCAATTGGGAATGTTTGCTTGTAGTGCTGTATATAGTTAATCTATTTCTTCAAGTTCTGCTTTAAAAAGACATGTTTTGTTTAAAATTACAGCACTAATTATAAAACTCTATTTTCATTTTTCATCCAATACTTTTCTGGGTTTTGGCCCTCCTTCACCATTTTTTCCAGTTATCTTTCAGTTTCTTAAATCAATAGCCATCCTGGCTATAAGACATTTGACAAAAAAAAAAAAGGCATTTCAAAGTAACTCTCAAGTACTGCACAGATCAGCTTAAAAATCATCCTCCTCAAACCATCAGTTAAAATTTAGTAAGTCTGGAGTATGGTAGCTAATTCTCTCTGATCACACCAGCATAGTTAATGTGCATAGTGAATTCAAACCATTGGTCTTGTATTCTGGAACACTGGTTAGTGCCTTTCCTGCCTCCAGGGGTGGCTATTTGATATGGCCCTGTTATTGCTGTCCAGATAAGTTTGCCACAGCATACAAACCCCTGAAGTGTATCCTTAAATCTGAGTCACCTGCTGAGCGCTTTTAGAAAAAATAATCAGATATAAAAATTTGGCAGGAAAGCAGTAAAAAGTTGGCTGCATCACCCTGCTACCAAAGAATTAGTCGGTAGCTCCTTCCACTGGTCTTGAAAGAGAGCCCTCAGCAGCAACACTTACAGCATGAGGAGTACCCCATCTGCACACCAGATGCACACCATGGCTTACAAAGGTGGGGACAGTCAACATCAAACTGTTACCTGACAGCAGGAGTGCCCAGGGGACAGCTTGACAAGCAAAGGGCTCCCTAGGTGAGACATGGCCATCTTTGTGTTCATCTGATGTGATCCACTGAAGTAAATGAATGCTCCTACAAACAAAATTTTTTAAAAAGTATGAAAAATATGTCATGCTCCAATGGCAAATAGCTACCTCAGAGAGGTAACTATATGCTCCATGAGGTACATAAAGCTTGTTAATAGATGAAAACAAATGGAACAGCTTTGCTATTGGTTCAGCCTCTGTGGATAATGACGAGGGGTGTTCTAATAGGCTGGAACAAAGTGTCTATGAGGGCAAAGGCAAAACAGAATGCTAATACTCCTGCCTCTTCCCTCTTGCAAAATTATTATGACTGAGTCCAAAGACCAGGAGAGAGGGAAATAAGGCTATTTTGGCAGCCATTGCCAAGGTTACCCTGTCATGGTGCCCACAAGCACTTAAACCTGAGGAAGTGAATATGGAGCACTGCAAAGGGAGTTCAGATGTTTCTTCTCTGAGGGCTTTATTGTGCAGACCCACTGGAATTATTTTTTATCTGCTCTTTCCAAGCAAAAACCTTCAGACCCCCAACCTCCAAATACTGCAACTACTTTGCATCACCTTTGCACAATGCCCATCTGCTCTCTGCATGGACTGGGGAGAGCAAAGGAGCTGCAACACAGAGCACCCTAGAGATCAAACAGCACAGAGCTCAGCAGAGATCCCTAAAGGAGACATTTTAATTGGCTTAAATAACATTCCAAACAGAATTTTAAACCCAAAATTATTTCCTTTAGGGTACAGTATTCACTCTCAGCACAGCAGAGCCAGTTTTAAGCATGCTAACAATGTTGCAGACCACAGAAGCCAGTGGAATAAGCTATATTTTCTCATGGGGTCCACAGACTTGACATTGTTGTCTGTGCTAGTGGGGATGAAAGCTTAATTAAAGATCTAATCTGAACTCTGGCAAATGAACTGCGTTTGGATTTGAACTACAGCAGATGTGCTTCAGACAAAGGTAGGGAAGGATAAACATTTTCAAGGGGCCCTAAAGCAGCATATTTTGAATGCCAGCAGTGCTGCCTTTGCTGAATACTGAGACTTTTTCATGAAAGTCTATGCAAAACCACACTATAAAGGCTCAGTCTTTTTTGCGCATGGATATTACACATATTGCCTTACATCTTGGAAGATCAGCTATTGTGCTGCTGCAGTCATACTCCCTAGCCATTTATTTCCCATGGATACATAATAAAGCAGAGGGTTTAGGTCCAGCCCCATGTGAATAATGGCAGCGCTTTAGCAAGGCTGGCACAAAGAGGGGACCATTACAGCTCCCTGCAGAAACAGGCGAGCTGTGCTCTGCAGCGCCAGGGAAGCTCCCCTCATTGGAATGCAAGGGTACTTCAAAGGACCCTCTTTTAATTTGCAGCTGAGGCTCTACAGTAACCTTGTTAAGATATGCATTAATCAAACTTTGCTGTTGCCCTCCCCAGGAGAGAAGAGACACGAACACACTGTGGTCCTCCAAGGAACTGTTGCAAACTGAAGGACTGTGACTTAATGTTGGCAAAAAACTTGCTCAGATTCAGGAATCCTAATTCTAAACTGAGGCTGTAGCAGGCGCAGTGATAGACAGGTAAAAAACTACCTCAGAAATACCTTTTAAACTAATTTATATGGGGAATGCAACATTACTGGGGCATGATAATCTCAAGATCTGTTTGAGGCTTCAACCTGCAGCAACACTGAAGCAAAGCTGTAATGATTCAGGTATCAAAGCAACTTAAGAGTAGCAGCTCATAGTTCCATATGGGAAATTTTAACATGCTACTTAGGCTGCAGAACAGAAGTCTGTGCGCCACCTTCATTATGACGACATTACACCTCAGATCTCACCAGTACCTAGAACAGAGAAAGACCTGGGCAGATCAGTGCTCTCTCCCCTCTGGGTTTTGAGAGTTTGGAAGCTCTAATACAGTAGGGTTTACAGACAATGCAGTAATGCAGATCCAGTGCCACTCTACTGAGACAATAAAATGAAGTATCAAACAGCTGCTGAGAAAAGTGAATAGCCTTTGGTGCTCTTCATAGCATGGAAAAACAGGCACATGACTGTGCAGTTAGAGCCATTCTATAGCATACACACACATCCTGACACCCACTACTATTTGCTCAGGTGAATTTTAATCCTGGAGTTGCTCCACCTTTGAATGCTTGAGGTGGAATACTTGATATTTCACATTCATTTAACATGAAAATGGGAGAGAAGTGGGGAGGGCTGGCTTTAGATAACATACATCATTAAATTTGATGAGCCATTGAACAGTAATCCAGATTTTAAAGTAATCTAATTTTCCCTATAAGCAGTCTAATAGTTAAATTTCAATAACATTAAAGTCACAGAATACTTGCCAATATTATTTGACACCGAAAAAACCATGTTAGATGGTTTTATTTTTATGCAGAATGACATAATAACATTTTCACTTTGTATACTTTAAAGCAGCCCTCTACTGGAATAAATTGTTTTACTGGAATAAATTTTCCAGCTGAATGCATTGTATGGCAAACATGGGTGAAGGAAGAAAAATTCTTTAAAGGATATTATAGTCACCCTCTTTTTCCCAGAAAACATGGATTTATTGTAACTGCACTCTACAAAAAGCCACAGTTATAGTCTATCCAAATAATACTCTCAAAAATGGCACTTGGGTGAATATAAGGTAAACAATGCTTATGATACGCACAAAGTCAGCTTTCAGTTCAAAGGCCAGTATCTCAAAAATTGCGTCTCCTATCTCTTTGATTGTGCCAGTCAAAAATGGAGATTTTGAAGACACAGTAACCACATCCCAGCTAAGAAAGAGCATCCCCAACAGACTAGCTTTCTGTAACACCTTAGCTATGTTATATACATATCATATAGCATCCATCAGTTTTAATTATCAGTCTGTGACCATTTACAAGTAGAAATTTTCATGACAGAAGGAGGAAAATAATAAGAAAAGAAATCTCACCATGTCCCATATTAGTTGTATGACCTCTGCCATGGAGTTTCTTGCCAAGGGGAGCCTGTTCTTTCATTATGTTCCAGTCAGCATCACCTCTGCTCAGTGGCTTCCATCCACAAAGGTCAGTCTCAAAATCACATAAGGTATAATTAGCTGTTGTAAGAACAACAACAAGAGATCAATAAATTGAATTTGATGCAGCAGTATAATACTACAACTATGACTATTTCGTATTTACATGTACTAAGTCTTAAAGGAGCACTGGTACATTTCACTTCCAGATTATTCAGATGGACATAAGTTCTAGAATACAGGTAACAGACAAGGCAGGCCCTTCCTTCCTTAAGCAAGTTCAAAACCATGAAGCAAACTACCTGTAAGAGAACAAACTATACCATAGTAAAGACAAGACCTAAACATAGGCTTTTGATAGATTATGAAAGTAACATTATATATTTTTTAAAGATGAATTTTACTGGAACATGAATTATGAATGTGTGAAAAAACCAAATATATTTAGAGCTTAAAAGACATAGAAAGAAAAGACAAATTAAGCTTTCGCTTGATTTATTTTGAAAAGAAGATTTAAATTTATGAATTATTCAGATCTCCTAGAAATTTTTATTACAAAGTAAAAGCTCATTTTCTTGGTTAGTATGGATTATACCAACCTACATTGTATAAAAATTTCACACACTCTTTCATTTATTGAGTACAAATAATTTTTTTGTTAAGAAAATTGTGTACTCTAAGAGTTTTCTTTACTGGTCCAGAACAGCTTCCCAAAGCCCTACACTTAACTCTCTGTGCCACTTACTGAAATTGCAAGCATTACTTTAAAATTGTATTTGTCACTTTCTACTTTAATGGTACATTTATCTGATCATATCAGACTCAGACTTGATCATATATATTACTCCAATTTTCTCATTGTACAAAACCAAAATGAAATGCATCTTTCCTTCAGCACCATGATAGCAAAGCTTTGTGGTAAAAGTCTCCCTGGAATAAAAAAGTTATTTGAGCAGTTATGTCTTAAGGTACAAAATAAATCACAAGTATCAGTATCTCTTATCTGTCTTCACTCTATACATTAAAATTCAATGGTTCATGCTTTTTTGTTTAGTGCAGTGCATTTAGCTAGACATGAAACTTTGTTAACTTATTTGATTACAGAATTCTCATGCTTTTGACAAAGTACCTTTTTAATTAGACTTCAGTTGCTATGACATTAAGGTCGAATATGCAAATTGATATCCAAGACTAAGCTGTTTTGCTGTTTGGTAATTAATACGATGTCTAGGCACTGTGCTTTCCTTAGCTAAGCAGTCTTGAGAGAACCAATGTGACATAAAAAGAAAATAATTTTTGCTTAAACATCTTTCATCTGGCCTTCCTAAACCCTATGAAATATCTTCTGCATAAGCAGCTGACTGCAGTGTCTGCATAGTAATATCCAAAAAGACATCAATAAGTAACCATGTAGGAACAAAAAAAAAAAGTTGAAAAGTTAAAATAATGGTAAATATGAAAGAGAAATTAAGATGGTTCTAACGACAAGCTCAATAAGATGTTTAGCATGAAAGTATTGTTGTAGTTATGATTTTCTTTTAATTAAGCATTCAATTATAAATCGCTTTTAACTAATCACAATAAAACCAACATCTTTCATGTGATCAGACAGATCCCATCACTGCCCTTGGTGTTCAGCAAGAACATTGCTAGTCACTAGCACAATTTCTTCTAACACTATAGATGTAGCAAGAAATGTCTAAACATCAAATTTTGAGCTGAATATATAAGCAGTGGGGGAAAAAAATAAAAAACAGCATGCACACACAGAGAGAAAATCTCAAATCAAATTTGTTTTGTTCAGTCATTTCTTCAAACTTTTTCTAGTATGAACACAATTATAAAGGTAGGAAGAACATTTGTGGTGGTGCACTTTTGGTTTTGTTGTCGTTGATGATCGTTGTTCGGCAGGGGGGTGGGTAGGAAACAAAATATGATGATGTTGATCACATTTTAGATGATACTTTTCATTACACCCATCACTTGAAATTTATAGCTCTGTACAAGCATCCAGTCATGCAGAAATACTGGGCCAGAGTCACTTACCAAACCTAAATGTTCCACTCTCTGTAGTTCCTGGAAGTGATACTTCATTTTTAAAAGTATAAATATGTTGGAGAACAGCTCCAAATGTGAGTGAAATCCAGTTGTCCAAGTTAACAGTTTGACTGAAACTTTAACACTACTTAATTCTAAAAACTTAAAGGGTGTTTGTAAACATTTAATCAAGCTTGAAAGAAAATTTAAAAAGTGTGTTTTTAAATTGCTCAAACACTAGCAAACCTTAATAAATGTGTCTTTCCCATCAAACCAGTGCATAATACTTATTATTCAAGCCTGTTTTCTACATTTTAATCTGAAATTTCAAGTGATTATAGGTGAAGTTTCACCATCCATAGTTGGAAAATATATGATTGCACAACCTATAGTTTTTCAATAGCTGTGCCACAGTTAAGTATGTTCAACAGGAACCTCTTTTCTGATATATTATGTCCCTTCCCAATGCCACTTTTATCACCAGAGCTTATGTCTCTTATTTCAGTAGGAAGATTTCACTGGATTCAAACTGCAGAAAAGTTTTCAACATTTTTAATGGAAAACAAGTAAATTCTCTGGTTTGTATGTTCTTCTATTTATAATTCAGCAAAACAGAAAGGAAAATAGAATGGAAGCAACATCCTTCTTTCATTTTAATAACAAGGCAAATTTGAATTTTATTTTTTATTTCCATCAGTATACCTCAACTAATCAAGGAGCAAATTACTGTATCAGTTCTACAAACACCAATAATGCAACCAGGAAAAAAAAATGCTCACCTAACACTTGAATTTCAAGAAATATGTGCAGCTTCCTAAAGCCATAAAATACACTGGAAAGATTTTTCAATTAATGTGAATCATTTTCCCACATATTAAAAAAAAAAAGTGGAAACAAGAAGCAAAGCACACATTCCAAGAGCAATGGGAGGTTAAGTGGGAGTGTTTTTTCCTTTGACTAGCTTAGTCTATCCCTGCTCCTCATGATCCTCCCTGGGGGAAAAACAAAGCAGTTCTGTNGAAATACTGGGCCAGAGTCACTTACCAAACCTAAATGTTCCACTCTCTGTAGTTCCTGGAAGTGATACTTCATTTTTAAAAGTATAAATATGTTGGAGAACAGCTCCAAATGTGAGTGAAATCCAGTTGTCCAAGTTAACAGTTTGACTGAAACTTTAACACTACTTAATTCTAAAAACTTAAAGGGCGTTTGTAAACATTTAATCAAGCTTGAAAGAAAATTTAAAAAGTGTGTTTTTAAATTGCTCAAACACTAGCAAACCTTAATAAATGTGTCTTTCCCATCAAACCAGTGCATAATACTTATTATTCAAGCCTGTTTTCTACATTTTAATCTGAAATTTCAAGTGATTATAGGTGAAGTTTCACCATCCATAGTTGGAAAATATATGATTGCACAACCTATAGTTTTTCAATAGCTGTGCCACAGTTAAGTATGTTCAACAGGAACCTCTTTTCTGATATATTATGTCCCTTCCCAATGCCACTTTTATCACCAGAGCTTATGTCTCTTATTTCAGTAGGAAGATTTCACTGGATTCAAACTGCAGAAAAGTTTTCAACATTTTTAATGGAAAACAAGTAAATTCTCTGGTTTGTATGTTCTTCTATTTATAATTCAGCAAAACAGAAAGGAAAATAGAATGGAAGCAACATCCTTCTTTCATTTTAATAACAAGGCAAATTTGAATTTTATTTTTTATTTCCATCAGTATACCTCAACTAATCAAGGAGCAAATTACTATATCAGTTCTACAAACACCAATAATGCAACCAGGAAAAAAAAATACTCACCTAACACTTGAATTTCAAGAAATATGTGCAGCTTCCTAAAGCCATAAAATACACTGGAAAGATTTTTCAATTAATGTGAATCATTTTCCCACATATTAAAAAAAAAAAGTGGAAACAAGAAGCAAAGCACACATTCCAAGAGCAATGGGAGGTTAAGTGGGAGTGTTTTTTCCTTTGACTAGCTTAGTCTATCCCTGCTCCTCATGATCCTCCCTGGGGGAAAAACAAAGCAGTTCTGTTAACTAGACTGGGTTACCAGCCAATTAATATTGTTTCAGCTTTGCTAGCCTGCAACTGCATGAAGTTTTTCAATCCTAATCTGGCAGTTCAATCAAATGAACACAACTAGGGACACTCAGTTGGTCTCTCCATCAGGTTGGTGTTTCCCTGACTAATACTATGGAATGAGAAGGGCTGCAGTGCAGCAGCACCTCAATTGCTTTGGAATTTGATGTATAAACCATCTGCATGAACAGCAACCAAGAACCTCTGGTGCTTACTTTGTCATTAATATTTTGTCATTTCTGGCTAACATTTAATGTCATTTTGGGAAAGGGAAGGGTTATACATATACCTTCTTTCTGACTACCTGTGCACTTTCTCTACCATTTTATTTATCTAGAATTTGTTAAAGGATTCATACAGAAACATCACAGATGGCCATAGGTCACCTAGCCTGAACTTCCATATGTCATAAATCATTAGACAGATGAATCATAACTCCCTGAGGTGAATGGGCCTCGTCTCCTTCTGAAACTACTCAGTTAACTTGCTTAGGGTTAAGAGACACCTGGTATTAAGACAATCTCATGTCAACCCTTGGCCTGCAGAGGTCACACTCTGAGCTAACTGTTCTGGTCAAACACAAGGACAATGCTACACAGTGCTTGTCAGCAAGAAAAAAAGTCTGTGAAAATAATATGGGTGTGGCTTCTTCTTCTCCCCAGGCACACACAAGATTGATGAACAGATATTGACCATTTCAGACAAATTACATCACAGAAAACACATATATGTTTAGTAAAACAAATGTTTCAGACTAAAAAATACTCTTTCTACTTTAAAGATGAATGGTAATAAAAGGATGTTCATCTGCTGTGGAAGGTTACAAGGATTTGCAATTGTAGATTGGTGTTCTGTAAATAAAATGCAGTAAAAAGTATATGGCTTTAAAATAATACAAATTTCCTTCATTCCACATATTTTCTATTCATAAATTACACAAGTTCTACGAAAAGCTGAGAATATTTAAGATAATACTAGAGATGTTAAATTAAAAACAGAGGAGGTAAAGACAGGTGTTTCAAGAAAGCTTCTAATTAGTTTAAATGGAAGGTGATGCTCTTTCAGAACCAGAAGTAGGAAGTCCCCACCCCACAATAATTTTTAATTTAACGAACGCTGACATGTAGGCAATTTCTAGAAATACTACTACATTAAAATGTGATATTACTTGAAAATAACATGCTTCCTAGACTTCTTTCCAAGTTGCTAGGATTGCTAGCTATTGATTAACTCATGATGTACTGTGGATGTTCTATATAAATAATGTAAAATAATAGTAAGTATAGCATTTGAAATATCAGTTATTTTTCATGGTATTTAGTGCAAAACTTCCTTTATATTAGGTAGGAAGTAAAGAAAAGGCATCAGCATGAGAGAGATCTTTATATTCCTTTAAATGATCTAGGTACTTTCTGTTCTGAATATAACTAGGTTTTGATAATTTGTTATCAGTCACTGTAAAACAAGAAACTTAGAAGTGATCATAAATCACTGATATCAAAAGAGGCATAATGAAAATGTAAAATTTAATACTAAAAACATTAATTTCACAATTTGTCACTTCATTAGATTCATTGATTTCAATAAAATTACTGAAATGAAAGTGGTTACTCATGCATCAGTGTTTCCTAGAGAAGTTCTTAATTTTTGAGACACTCAAGTCTCACATACTTAAATATATATTTATATAAACGAGAAGAGATTAAACAGAAAGATTAAGAAGCATTACAAAACATATATATATATATATATATATTTGGTCTTGTAATAAATTGTATCATTAAAATAGCATTCATGGAAAGTGAGTATGACCAAAGAGAAACATTATTTTTAACTTCCTTATAATGAAACAGAGACATTCTTAAAAGAAGAGGAAATCCTTCACATTAAGTAACAGCTGTCAGCCTTTGTTTTCATTCAGTATGGAGATTTATCAGCTCTTCAGTACATGAGTACTTCATCAAAGGAAACTACTGAGCATGTATCAAGGAGAGATGCTAAAATACCTTTTAAAGGCTAAAATATGCATTATTGGAACAGATAGACATTTTACTGAAATTTAATGTGAATATGTATAGTGCACTCTAAGGATCATGGAGGACAATTTCAATATCTTATGAAAAATTGATGTAATTTGAATAAAAGAACAAAGGACAAAAATAAAGGAGAATTTTTTGTTTGCATCTTCCTTGTTCAAAATTGTGTAAAATGTCAGAAAGATGAATCTTCTAAACTGACCAAACCTTTAATAGCTAAATGCCACCATTAGGGTCCTCGTTCCTGAAAGGAGTGTGTGAAGTACCCAAGACAATATTACCCATTCCAATAGGCCAATTTTAACAACAGGTTATTTTAAAGACAGCTATTTTTTAACTTTCCTCTCTTCTCAGCCAGTAGTCAGAGCAATAAGCAACCACTATGTGTTACTTACACTTTAGAAAATAACATTTTTTTCACCTTTTTTTGAGAGGATGAGTATACTTTTGTGCACTGTTCCATCAAAACGATACCTTTTCAACTGTGACTATCACAACACAAAGTGAAGCAAACTCTGTATCTCAGGTTCAACTGAGTGTCATAGTTGCTTTAAATTGAAGGGAGTTAGTGGAGAATTAGTCCAATAGGTAAACCAAAGTTAACTACAGAGGCAGCAGCAAAGAGCAGAGCACTATGCAGAGCAATTGAAGAGGGTTTTGCACTGACTGGGCCTCTCCTCAATCCTTGCCTCAGCACCCAAATTCTGGAGATTCCACAAAGGACAGTGCTGAGACTCCCAGGCCATTTTGACTTTTCTTTCTTCTGCTCACTCTGTAGTTTTCCTGACCTGTTCACATCATCATGATGGAAGAAATATTCCCAAGAGTCCCTCTGTGATCTTTCTTTAAAATACTGACTATATCTAGGTAATTTCTTAATCTTTTGGTTACCCTGTGCCAATGTCCAGGGCCTGAGACACAGGGGTGTACCTGTAAGTGTTTATTTTTACTTTTTGCAGTACAGTTAACAGTACCCTTCAACTGCCAGAATTATTTTTCATCCTCTTTTTAAACCATAAAATTATTCTTTTATATTTTGCATCATTATTCACCACAATTCTCTCCCATCAATATGAAGTGGGATGGCTAAATTGCTGAGAAACACAGTCCAATTTTTAAAGTACAATTCTCTTTCATTGCATTTCTCCTAAAGAACATAATAGGACTCTCCATGCTCCTACCAGCAAAAACACACAGCTATCAGCATAGGGTCAAGTCTTATGAAAAAGGAAAACACATCTCATAGAGGGAGCCCCTGTAGAGTTTAATGTTTGCTTAGATTTTACCCAGAGATAAAACCTTGCTATTTAAAATGTTATTTCAGCATTTTCCCATATTGTCTTGGAGATGGCTCCCACAGGATTACTTAAATAATTGAAAAAAATTGAAGACTCAGACTGCCAGTTAAAAACAGCTCATATTCACAAATAGTTCCCAAAGTCTCATCAACTGAAAATAAAACATTACCAATGTTTTTCATCTGGCTATCTTGAGTAATACACAAAATTTGAGTTGGTACCCTCCCTGTAGCAACATATATTATCACTGATATCTTAAATATATTCACAGTTTTTAGCCGCAATACACTTTAGGTGTTATTACCACAGGCATACATACATAAAAATGTACACCCTATAATATTAATTTTAGAAGTTACAGGGTCTCTAAAGATGCTTTCACATGGAGGTCTAAAATGATTCAGAAATATAACAGATCTTTCCTAGTAATTTTAATTATTTTCTTTTACTCTGGTTTGTACAGTAGAAACTGTGGCTTCTAAGGAAAGTTACCTTCAACTGAAAATATAGTGAAGAAGATGTAGCTTCTGAACTGTGGCCCATTTGTATGGTGATTTGTATCACCATGCAAATATCATGTCACTTAATGCATTTTCTGACAGTAACTCACAGTCTAAATTAGAAAGCTTTTCAAACAACAAATCCCGAGGCAGATTTCATTCCCTAGCAAATTAGGGAAGTAGAGGTTATGAAAGTGGTATGTAACGAATACATGCAAGTAAAAATATGTTAAATACTGTATTTCAGCAAATACTTAAAAAAAAATACTGCCTGGATCCAAAATATAATGCTGAAGCCAGATAGAGAAACAGAAAGCAATGGGAAGAAATAAAACACATGACAGAAAAGCCTATGAACATTTTCACTAACCTGAACATCATTAAATGTTCGTGTGAAAAAGCAACAACATTTTTTCTAGTGACTTGTTGACTAGAACTGCTTATGTTTTGCAATATTCCTCAGCAGAGTCTCCTTCTAAAGCAATGAGATTCACTTACAGCAGGCTGCTGGGTCCTCATCGCTGCCATCAGAACAATCTGGATGAGAGTCACAGGCTGATCCAGGTGCCACAGACTGCCCATCCCTGCAAGTGAATCCTTCTAAGGAGCAGGAACCTGGTGGCTCTGATGGTGCAGTGTCGAAGAGCTGGATGTTATTCAGACAGATGAAACCTGCCCTGCTCTGGACTGTTCCTTTAAACACAAGCTGTGGAGTGTTACAGTTAAAAAGTTTGCATTAACAGACAACAGCAAGAAACTGATTTTTACTTACATTAAGGAGTTTTAGGTGAACATTTTACTAAAAAGTTGTACTGTCCCTGTGCTTTATAAAGGTGTTCTGAAAGGTACTTACTCTAAAGACCCTATCTTCCTTTCTCTAGCCTCTTCAAAGCTTCACTTGCAGATGCCCAAGAAAAGAATTTCAGTTACACTCACAGGTGCATAAAATGAGCTGAGGACTGTCCCCAGGCACCAATTGGCATAGCAGAGCCTAACAACTTACACCTGTTTCATCAATTAAGATAAAATGGATGCACCTGGTCTCTGCAGTGGGGTTGGTCCCTGCCTGCTTATAATCCTGGAGCTGTTCTGAGCACTGTCTGAGAGATGGCCTATTTCCTTGGTCAAAACCTTGCTAGGGACTATGATAATGTTTTAATTATATTGGGTATCACTCACCAGTCTTAGGTCTGTGCCCTCACCCTGCTTATTTTACTGCTATTGACATAGAGATTCAAGAAGCATTTTTCTTTCTGTCAGAGTTCCCTTGCTCCAAGCTGATTTATAGCAATGAAATTTTGGAAGAAAATCTCTTGCTCCTGGCCACAGTGGAGCCCAGCTGGGCTCAGCCCACTTGGTCTCAAAGCAATCAGATTATCCCACTTGTGCTCTCCAGGTTTGTTTTACCTGAGTTAAAGCAGCAAGCAGGACATCAAAAAGATGAAGACTGCAATAAAGGAAAGCACTGAGAAACAAAAGGTGGAGGAATAAATAAAAAATGAAGTTGTGGGTTTTGACAGGGTGGGACATGACCAGAGTGTGTCTCAGAAAATAGTTTTATGCAAGAGTCAGAAAGCACAATGTAAGAACACCTGACAAAACAGAGGGGAACTAGAACAGATGTGTTTTGGGACATAAGCAGAAGGGTCTAGCACACTCCACCAAGCCTGGGAATTAGGTTGGAGTGAAATCTCAAGAGGCATTTTTCTTTCTAAACAATAAGAATGATATATGTCATTGTCTTGCACTAGAGACAATTTCTTCAAAATGCCATAAGCCTTCTAACACTCTCCATTCTCTACCTGTTCAAACAGCAGAATGTTCTGCCAGAAACATGACATGGGTACATAATTAAAGAACATCTTTCCTAGGTACTAGTGATCATTAGTCTTTGTACAAGAATACATAGTTTTGGCTTTCTACTTTTATACATACACTCTCAGCAGGATTTTGTTTCTTTGTTTTTAGATACTACAGATAGTCTAATTATACATCTGCTTGTTTATTCACATCTGTTCTTGAGTGAAAAGGGGAGATAGGCAACAACATACACTGAGAACCTAATAGCTTGCTGAAATGTATTCATTCTAATATCTGTCAAAACATCAGCTCCAGCAGTGGATTAATCTTTGTCCTTTCATAGAGATTATATTTTCAGTTGATTTATGTAACAGTAAAATATGATGGTTATTTACAGAATTAAAAGAAATAAATGTAAATGAAAAATAACTTCAAATGAAAACCTGTAAATTAATATAATAGCTGCAAATTAGCATTGTTTTCTATTCCTGTAATTACCAAAAGACATACTTTCAATTAGTGGCTTGCATAATTTCGCTGAAATCCCAAAAAGATCATTTACATAATCTCACTCAATAATATATGTATTTAAATGAGTTGGTAACACCTGAGGTAGACTCAGGTGACTAACCAAGTCAAATGAGATTTGTATTTATTTTCACATTATGAAAGACCAGCAGCTTTTGCATGTGATGTTTATGTAGATATTCTGTTGAGCTACAACCAGATATTTACTCATATTGAAGCAATGAAGAAACAGCAAGGATACACATAATTTTAACATTCTTTTAATTTTCCTAGAAGCTCTATAAACAATAAAGTAAATCACCTGCAAAAATTGCGTGTATGCCTTTTTCATTCATACCTTTAATTTTTCTAGCCCTGTTGGTAGCTGTATATTCACTTTGACCCATTCCTTCTTAGTCATGAGATTGGTTTCCCACAGGACACGCTCCTCCTGTAAAATGTAGAAAACAAGGTTATAAAGTGGCAGCCGTTGGATGGGTGATCCCCGCTCCCAGAAAGATGACAGGACTCCAAGAAGCAGGAGAACAGAAGAACTTTATTAAGGCGAAACACCTTCTTTTATAGTGTTAGGATGTAACTCTCTGGAAGTATGGGTGGGACTTCAATGCCCATTGGTGGAGAACAGGATTGAAAAATGCACTAGGAACAGGAATTAAACAACTATCCAATAGGGGATCGCTTAAATGCACCAATAACAGATGTAGGGATTCAACAACTAACCAATAGGGGATCACATCCAACAGCCAATAGCAGGCATAGGGATTAAACAACTAACCAACAGGGGATCGCATCCAACAGCCAATCAGAGTTCGAGGCTCTGACAGAGATGGGAAAGCAGCCCTGAGGGGTTAGGGGAACAAAAACCTCGTTAGGATCTCTACAGGAAAAACAAATGACTAGGATCCTGTTCAAATAACCATTACCGAACAGGAGAAAACAAACATAACACAAAAAACATTCATTAAGTGTTCATTAGAATTCCTTAAACAATCACATTGCCTTGATCTTCTTCAGGGGCAGGTGGTTCAAGGCAGTCCTCGTCACTATAAATCCATTGCCAGTAAAACCTCTTCCACTGATTATAGGATTGCCATTCTCCTACAATAAAGATAATTTTTGTTCCTCTAGAAATCATCAAGGCCATTTTTTGTTTCCAATCTTTTCATATCCTAGCCAAACAACCAATATATATAAAGTTGCTCTATGCGAGAAAATAGAGCTTCACATATTCATTTGCAACCTTTGTGCTGAGGTCTGTGAGAAAGAGGGAAAACAAGACAGGTTTACTGTGATTAAACACACTAATACAGTTATCAGGAATTGACTTGGTAGAATTAAATTTAATTAATATGTAAATTAAGCCATGTTATTACTGAATTTACCGATCTATTTCCATGGCACCCTCTACATAAGTTTCCTTTTCATAAATAACTGCTTATGTTGTGTTGTGTTAGATTTAGTTTTCTTAGAACTGGATTTGAGGTCTGTCAGAATTACACAATCAATTGTGCTAAAACCTTTGTTTTTCTAAATCTGTAAAGCAAGCACGCCGACTACAATCTACAAACTTCTACTCATGTTATGAGTTACCTTAATTCCCCTTTTCCTAGGGACAGCAAGAGTGCTAAATATGGTAATGGTCCCTCTATTCATGTGCTCCAAGACCTTCTGATTCAATAATCTGGCAAAAGTGACTCATGCTCATTCTGCTTCTGATCATGATCCTGCCTGGAACTGAGGCCAGTATAAAGAAAAGAAGGTAGTGATTTGAACTTCATATACCTATGCAACATCCTTTCAAGAAGCAGCTTTAAAACAGAGCAAAAATAGAAAGACAGAAAAAAACTGCAGGAAAATTTAATATAGGCTATACATACAAACAGATTCACCATTGTAAGTATCAATATTGAGACCATTTTCAGGAAACTGCAAAGTACTAGTCATAATTTTACCACAAAGGATATTACAGAATTAGTGGCAGTTCAGAAAAAGATTCAAAGCAGGGTAATAGAGAGGGAAAGTCTCTTGTATGGAGAAAAATTGTAAGTCTAAAAACTATTTACTTTACAGATTACTAAAAGGGATTATGATAGGTAAGTGAAATTTTATCAATACTACTGACAAGGACAGTTATCTTTTTCTCTGTCTTGCGATACAAAAAAAGAGGAGAAAGATGCTGTCTACTGCTTGATAGGCTGCAAGGTCTGTGCCAGCAAAACAACACTGATAAGATTTGTGATGTGTAGCCAATTACTGCTCTTTCCGTACCAAGCCTGTTCATGTGACAGATATCCAAAGAAAGTCTTTTAATGCTGAGGACACTTCATTCTGTGTAAAACTTGCTTCATTTTGCTAAATAGTTCAGCTTCCAAAGGAAAACTACTAGCCCACAGTCGGTACATATAAGAGACAGAAAAGGATGATGTACTAGGAACCATACTCCATAGTAGGTAAAAACCATAGCCTGCGGTTAAGAGTCTGTTTTAGTTACTGTATTCCCCCACCCCCACACCTACAAATACAAACCCTCCAAACACATTTGTATGCCTTTTGGGAACACTCTACATTTGCTGTGTATTTTTCTGGATGCACCTGTACACTATAATTTCGTTCACATTCCAATAACAGCTTAGATACCAAGCCCCATGACCATCCTTCTCTCAAATTTCTTTAAATAAGAATAACTTGTAGCAGTAAACTTGAGTTTTCTGTGCATGTTAGTATCCAGACCTTAGAGGCTGTTTTTTACACTGAAAGCTGTAAGTCACCTCAGATGCACCAAAATTTTAAAGTGACTATTGTTCCACAGAGCAGACTTTACCCTCTGATTTGATACAGCTCTAGTGAGTTGGTATTATTATTTTCCTTCCTCACAATATTTCTCCATAGTATTCATCCTGTTTGTCAGATTCTTCCACTTCTTTGGTATAAATGAGTTACCCTCCCTAGCACATCCTTTGAGTCACTAGCCTTCTTTTAAAACGTGGAAGGTATTGCTTTCCCAGTATTTTCCCTCAAGATTTATTTCGGTGATGCAGGGGAGCAGTTGTTCAAGATACCTCACTCTATTCCCCCTATTGTGATATATTGCTATCAATAAACAATTTTTTGTAAAGTTAAAATGGGCAAGGATTTTTCCTTTTCCCTGCAATGTTTGTTTTTTTTTTCTGAGATAACACTAGCCAGATTTGAAGGATGGAAGGGACAATCATGACTCTTTCTAAAATACTCCATTTATAAAATACAACTTTTTTTTTTGACATTTCTCTACAGATACATGTACTGTTGTGCAACTGCACCCATTTTTTTTCCCTGCTTCTCTCATTTCAGAAAGTGATTTGGAACAAAGGCTTATTTTTTCCCCCCACAATGATTAATGATCAACCTTAACTTCTGTGGAGGAGTGTACTTACATGGTTTTTGCAATTGTTGCTGAACACCAAGAGAAATTTTAGTGCCTCAGAGTACAAATATGTTTGCACATCTAAACATAAATTAAAGTTATCTTTTACTGTTTAATTTCCATCTGGTGTTGAAGCCATACAAGATGTAAAAGATTAAGATAAAAGAAAGTATAAGCCCATTACTTAATGGGAGAAACGAACAAGGAGCAAATGGCAAATGGTAGATTCAAGTTAACAAATCTTATTTGCTTTCAGTTTTCAGAGAAAATTTTAGACTTTGTCAAACAGTTAATATTGTTGATTGTGTGTGCAGACTGGGGTAAGAGCCACTGGAGAGTAATGCCATGGAAAGGGCCCTGGGGGTCCTGGTTGATGGCAAGTTGAATATGAGTCAGCAGTGTCCTGGCAGCCAGGGGGGCCAACAGTGTCCTGGGGGTCATCAGGCACAGCATTAGCAGCTGGGTGAGGGAGGGGATTGTCCCACTCTGCTCTGCACTTGGGCGGCCTCACCTTGAATACTGTGTGCAGTTTGGGGCACTACATTGTAAATAAGATAGAAAGCTATTAAAAAGTGCTCAAAGAAGGGCAATGGAGATGTTGAAGAGTCTAGAGGGAACACTGTATGAGGATTGGCTGAGATGACCTGGTCTGTTCAGTCTGGAGAAGAGGAGATTGAGGGCAGACATCATTGCAGTTACAACTTCTCATGAGGGGCAAGCACTGACCCCTTTAGTTTGCATATTAGCTGAAGGTTCTTCACCCCAAGGGTGGTTGGGCACTGGAACAGGCTCCCCAGGGAAGTGGTNACATTGTAAATAAGATAGAAAGCTATTAAAAAGTGCTCAAAGAAGGGCAATGGAGATGTTGAAGAGTCTAGAGGGAACACTGTATAAGGATTGGCTAAGATGACCTGGTTTGTTCAGCCTGGAGAAGAGGAGACTGAGGGCAGACATCATTGCAGTTACAACTTCTCATGAGGGGCAAGCACTGACCCCTTTAGTTTGCATATTAGCTGAAGGTTCTTCACCCCAAGGGTGGTTGGGCACTGGAACAGGCTCCCCAGGGAAGTGGTCACAGCACCAAGCCTGACAGAGTTCAGGGTGCACTTGGACAGCACTCTCAGGCACCTGGTATGATTCTTGGGACTGTCCTGTGTAGGGCCAGGACCTGGACTTCAGTTATCCTTGTGTCTACCTTCTAACTCAGGATATTCTCTGATTCTATGAATATTTTACGCTAGTTGAACAGTTAATGATGCCAAATGGGAATGCAAACGCGAACTGGAATAGAAGAACAATGTTTTAAAAAGCCATAAATCCTGAAACTGGAATGGAATCAGGAAGTTTTAACTAAAGGTTACTTGATGAAAGGAATATCTCACTATCAATGGCTAGCTCTTAGAACCTAAGGAGAATGTGTGGAAAACTAGAGAATTGGGACAACAAAGGACATATCCGACAGTTAAGAGAAAAATACAGACTATACAATTATAGCCAAGTTGCTGAGCAACTCTTAAAACACTGGAACAAATTACTAATGACAATCTTGTAAGCAGATAGAGAATTAGAATATGAGAAACGACATTAGCTGCTTCTGATGAAGAGTGAGTTGCATTCAGTGAGTGTAATCTTTTTTTTTTTGACCATAAACAGACTTGAAAAATTAGAAGGTAATTCCCTTTATTAAGGCTTTTAACTTAATCCCTCAAGAGATTCTTTTAAAAAAATCACTGTAGGTGAAATTATTATAAAATGGGTGTACAAATAGAAATCTGAGATTATTTTAAAGAGGATGTCAATAGTTTTCCATTAAACTAAAAGGAAACTATAATAGAGCTCTACATAGGTCTTTTCCAGGTTCTGATATAATTATAGTGCTGACTAACTTAGTGGAGAGAGTGGAGAGTGGAATGAAAAATAAATTTTAAAGGAATGTGGATAACACAAAATTTGGAGGAATTAAAAGTACTCTGAAGGACATGATTAGAATTTAAAATCATCTCTGTATACAGAAACCAGTTTCAAACCAATAAGACAAAGGCCAAAGACATATGAATCACAATGAAGAAAGAAAAATCCAATGGTCAAATGCAGCTGTGTTTAATGAAGAACAACCTCTCCAGGGCAGTAATAAAAGAGGAAAAGATGCAGATTATCATGGATTGCAAGTTAAAAGCAAGTAAACAATAGGTTTCTGTTGACAAAAGGAGTCCATTTTCCCTATCCTTCTTCATACCCAAGTGCAATTTAAATTCCCTGTCTTTCAATTGATGCCATAATGTCTATATTAGAAAATACATTCACTCATCTTTGCTCTCTCTGATCAAAGGATGAGAAATGCCAGATATACATTTGAAACATCTCTGGTGCTTGTCCTCTAAGAACAGTAGTGAAACTGTACATTAAGTGTAATCCTGTCTCTGTTTGCATCAGGCCCATCAGTGCTGGGGTTTAGCAAGAGTTATTCAAAGACAAGAGGTTCTGAAAAATAGAGTAATAGGATATGCAGGCAAACTGCATTGAACATGCAATTGAGAGGTTATTTGGAATGACAGCCTCCAGTACAGCATCTCTCTTGTCTTCTAGGGTGAGAACCAACACTTGGGTCTCCCTCATCTGTTTCTCAGTATTGTCTAGCTTTGAAGATTCACTTAGTTTTAATAAATCTAATGATTTAGTAGCAAAATGTCTAAAACCCAATTCTCCCTTAATTTCTTTTTGAAAAGTCTCAAATATGAGTCTGTAGGGTTTTGGTTTTGAAGCTACCAGCAGAAGCTTATGCTTCTGCATACTGTGCCGGCAAATTTTGCATCAGCTTTAAAGAAGTCTACATGCAATAAATACATTTCTAACTGAAGGAGAAATTCAATAAATAAACCATAAGAGAGAAACTGTGGAAACAGAATGGACTGACCTGATGTAATAACAGCCAAAAAATGTCCTTCTAATGCATATGTTAGGACCTGTTTATAAATTAATTCCATCTAGGCTCCCAGTACTATGGGAACACAAATGTCAGTTTTCTTATGGTTTTGGCTCATATAATTTGATCTATTTTCAGGAAAAGGAAACTCTTAAATTGGGTCCATGGATGCTACTTAGGTGAACCACTGAAATAAGTATTCAGATTCTGTCTCAAAGTTGCCATGAGTGTCATACCTGGGAATTTATTGGCAAGTACTATGGCTCAAACCTCCATGCATTCTGGCCAGAACGCTGATTATGCTACAATTCCTGATACAGTAATGGGTCATATTAAAATACAACTATTCCCTTTTATAAAAGAATCATGAACAAAAGCCTGGAGTTGTTTTCATGAATACTTGAAAACACAGTCAGAAAGGAACAAGTTATTTCCATTACCTGTTCCCATATTTAGACCTTTTGGCAGTGTTACACTTTAGGGTTTTTAGCATCTTACCTTTGTGAATGAAGTGGCTCTTTTTAAATACAAATGTAGTGTTAGGTGATAAGCATTCAGCTCCAACACCAAGATATGAGAGCCATTAACTTAATGAGACCAGCTTTACTGCTCTTGCTTTCATTAAGTAGCATTACACAGCACCAATATTAAGGTATTAAATTAGTGTTTCAAAAGAGAAAAAGCCTCCACAAGGCCAGGGAAGTAAGGGAAGTAAGAAAGATGGAAATAGCATTGCTGGGAATTGTGCTTCAGTTTGGCATGGCTGGTTTATCTACTAATAAGTAGAAGGTAGAAGAATAGGAAAATTACTGCTCTAAAACTTGGACAAAGCAAATCAAGTGTCTAATCAAAAACTCTCCAGTCATCGTGAGTCAACAACTTTGGGGTTTTTTGTGTCTCCATAGGCAAAACCACTTATTTTCTTATTTCCAGAACAGGAAGAAGACTAGAAAAGCTGTTAGTATAGAATTTTTTCCCCTGAAACCACCAATGTATTTAATTCTGTCCTTGAAGTCCTATTGCAGAACACTCATCCATCAAATTATTTTATAGCTGAGATGGCGAATACCCAGGTTCTGCAATTGCATAGATCAGTGGAAGGGTACCAAGGTGCTGTTTGTCACAAATTCAGGGGGCAGGCATGGAGCAGCAAGCGTATCTGCTTGTATTTTGTCTAGTAACACCTGGGTTGCCATACCTTTACCTTTTGGAAAGCAATACATGTTTCTTCTTACCTGATTAGTTAAGAGCAGTGCTTTGAGAACACTGCTGTCTGCCATGGAGTAATGAAACTGCAAATGGCAATTCTTGCTGGAACAATGGCACATGGAACTGTTTAGAAAAGTAGTCTCATATAATGCATGCTTGGTAGTTTCTAACCACTCAAAACGGCCTGAAAAATTAAAGAAAAGAAAGGTCACTTTTTCACAGAAAATTTTTTTCATCAGTATATGAAAATAAGGACTGCTTTCACATAATTAAACCATAGACCCATCCCAGCAAGAATTGAATCTGATCATTATGCTGTTGATGTGACTTTGATGTCATCTGTTTCCTATTAAAAGGACAGATATATGTATTTTCATTTTACTTACAAATACCCCCAGCAACCAAGATAGTATGGCAAAGTTGTTACTTTGCATGTTAAAAGCCATAAGCGGTCCCACCTTAACTCAGTTTCCTTACATTTACAACCATTCAATTGTAACCTAATGACAAATATATTTTAAACTGGGCTTTCTTTCCACTTCCACTTTGGTTTTCAGAAAATACGCTTTTTATTGCAATATTTAAAAAAAAAAAAAAAAAGGCATTCTGCTTTAGATGGTACAGGAGACTGTCACATCTCCACTATGTAATCAAGGTCTTTACTTCTCAGTCAGAATTTCTGCAACAAAATGTTGGAAGCATATTGTCTTTCCATCTGAAGCAGAAAAGCAATCTGTGCTCTTCTTGACCTACTGCCCCTTATAAAAGCATTCCTACAGAGATCTAAAAGAGTATCCCATCCCCTCAACACTGTCTTTTAGTTGTCAGAAATAAAAAGCCTAAATACTTTTTACCAAATGTATCAGGGTTTTTTTTCCCCCACTCCTGACTCACTGAATATTTTGCTGCATTCTGAAGCAACTATTAAAATAATAAACAAGAACTGATTAAAGGTCTTAAGTCCACAGTTTCTGTGTTCATTTCTGTAAATAAAACTTATCTCAAATGCAGATGTTACACAATATCAAGGTGAAGGGCAAAAGTGTCATTGCATAAGGAAAATGTTCGTTTTTAAAGGACACATTCTTTTCCTTTTGTTGCCAGTTTACTCTTTGTGATATGCAGTGATTCACACTGAAATAACTGGTTGCAGTTTCATTGGAATAAAGCTAGTAATTTCATGCCATAGCAGCTAACCTATATGTAAACTAATATTATAGATTTGACCCAGCTTTCTGTTTGACACATGTCAACAAAGCATCTACACTTCTATGATTACTGCCTTGTGAATAAGAGAAATATGCAACAACATTAGAAGTTATGCTGCTAGTTCTTTATTTAACTTCATCATTCTCTGATGCCATGATAAAACCAACCAACTTCAGTTTCTGAGCCTAATGATAATTAACATCCTTTTCCCTTTTTATATTTCAAGTTCTTGAATCTTTAAAAACATGGCAAAGTGGAAGTGACATGTTTTTTTAGATGAGAAGGCAAGTGAACAGCACTAGTTAAACAAAAGTTCCATGAAGAGTCCAGAATGATCCTGTGTGAAAGAGACATTCTGAGTGTTCTTTAGGGAATACATTTTATGCCAATATTGTGAATGCTTCTGAGACCTAGTTTCAGAAATGAAGACTACAGAAACTGAAAACTGACTTTTTAATTATTATTATTGTTTTCCTCTTCTCGATAGCCTGTAAAAGTAGAACAATGTTCCCCTTTTCCAGGGATTTTTTTCATTATTATTATGATTGTTACTTTTAGACAACATTTATCAAGAAGCTTTCTAATGATTCATGGTATTGGTAAGATTTTTCTTTCATTTCTTGCAACTTTGTACCTCTTCTTTAAGGTCTGAATTTCCTTCAGTACAGTGCACCGCATAGCGTATTACTGTGTTTATTCTCTGATCTTCCATGTGGCTGGTTCTCTTGAATTTTCATGACTTGCACTTTCAGAAGTGGCAAAACTCCCTTTGTTTTTAGAGGCAGAACAGGGATTTCAGAAAAGCCATTTCATTCGTGCCAGTATGATAGTAGGGCCTTTGAATCAGAGATGTGTGTTTCTGACAAGAGATGGTGGGCTGGTTGCCAGGATAAAGAACATACACTTTAACATCTTCCCATAAAGTCTATATTTTCTCCACACGGCTACTTAGTCAGGTTTTAGCTAAACAGTCTTATTTCTTTCAATTTTGAAGGAAATTTTTGTCTGTCAGAAGCAAAATCTTGGGAGTCCTCTCAGAAATGTCAGCCATTAGCTACACAGAAGCTCAACTAAGAAGCAAAGCTTATGATTTACTGCTTCGGTGACCCAGAGTCTTCTTAGATCTGGGCTGGGTTAGTGAACCTTCCTGTATCCTGCTGTGCAGAAAACTAAAAGCCTATAAATATTTAGATGTCTGGTCCCATCTAAACTATATTCTTACTCAAATCTTATCACTCCCACTTTAATCCATGGGATTTTTATTTCAAAAATGACACAATTTAGAATCTATACTATCGGGTTTAGAGTAACAACGGAGCCTTCAAGTTTAAACGCAGCCACCAAGTCTCACTTTTTCTTTTCTGGCAAGTTCTCTTTCCCAGCAGAGAAGTGTTCAGCCTCTGAACCCATGCCCTCCCACTCAACCATTTAGAGTAAAAGAGGTCAAATTGCCACAGTTTCTGCTCTTTGAGAGTGAATTTTCATGTTTAAACTTGAGTGATTTTTGTCACTGGTTATCTGAAATGCTGGGTTTAAAAAAAAATCTTGGTACTTCCTTTTTTTTTTTTTATCTGCATTTTTCTTATGTAGAGAATTTGTTGGTGGTTTTTTTTTTTTTAAGAAGTTTTACCCTAGACGTAGAAAACTAACTTTATCTAATGTCAGAAGCATGAACTCTGGAAACTACATAGCATGCATGAAATAACAATAAAGAAAACAAGAAAAAAGCATTTTCTGAACAGTATTGGAGGGGAATATCAAACCTCTGTGAGAAGTTTTGTCACTAGAGAAATTAAGAGGAAAAGTTATAGAGAAAATGCCTACAATACAACACTGGAGAAAAGAAGCAATAAAAGAACAGATAAAAAAAAGTCCACCAGGGACAAAAAGTATTTTATTAAATTTAAGAATACCAGCGAAGGAGGATTATTTAAAGACTATAAGCAATCCTTTCTTTATAAATATAATTGTCTAGACCTCTGCTTTATAATTTCATTTCTTACCTCTCCTCTATTTATAGAAGGAAAAGCTTTGATCAAAATCAGGAAAAAAAGCTTAGTCTAGCTCTATTTGTGTTGCAAGTTTGAGCCCTCAAGCATGACTTTTTGCAGTTTGAATACAATTTCTTTTGCTTCTAGAATTTTAGTTAATAATTGCATGCAAATATTAATAATGCAAAAATTTATTTTAAAAAACTTTCTAAAATGAAAACAATATCTAGCATTCATTCTGCTTCTATCAATGAGATGTACTCCATTTCTATGGGTTCAAAGTTCAAGCAGTGATCTCCACACTATCAGTTCTTCAAAGCTACAACAGAAATTATACTGTTACGACTAGGCCCTACTTAACCCCTTTGAAGGCAGTATCAGTAGAGTAGCCAAATGCTTAGCTGGCAAAACGATTCCATTTCACATTAGAACACTTAGAGACTTACATTCATTAAGCTTTCAAAAGCCTTTCTCATAAATCCATAGACATGCACTACACAGTGACTTCGAAAACAAGTGATGCTCTTTACTTCTGAAAATTGTAACTGGACTAATTTTACTGGTTTTAAGAGTACGAAACTATTTTGTATAATAATTTCTTTACAGTTCCCATAATTAAAGGTTTAAAGTTAAATTCCTGACTGTATGTTCAAGCAGAGTAGTACTACAGAAGGAAAACTTCCAAGTATCAAAATCAGAACAAAACAACCCCCCACGTATGTGCTGTGGGCTTAGATAGGTTTAATTGAATTTCACCAAATGCTTGCACAGATGTCATAAAGACAATGGAGAATAAATCAGTTACTAGTTTATATTGGAATACTTACAATAAAATATTTCAGGAATATTTGAAATTACATCATTAATTCTTACGTTAAAATATTTCATGTTTTACCAGCATGTGTGCCCACTGGTACCAAATGGTCAAATCAGATGCTAATTTAAGTACAAAATGCATAGAATTATTTTTTGTAGGTTTTGGCATTGGGTTACCACCTTGCCCTAAAAAGCACCCTATTCTTCATGTCAGCTAGTACTTTGGAATTAACCTTAATTCCCACCTTCAGTGTTATTGCTCCAATCCTTCAGGAGGGAACAGGACACAATCTTGTGCTCAGCTTGCAGCAATGCCCACTGAGCAGGCTCAGCTGGCTGGTCTGAATGCCACTCACATATGCCAAGCTCAAAATTGGAAATCTGTGGTGCTAAAAAACAAAGAAAAGCTATCACTTAACTTGTTAACAGGTCATATTTATGAAATTATTTCCCATTAGAAACACATGCTTACTAAACTATTTGACAACATTTCTGCCTCTGCAAAAGGCTACTTCAAAAGCCCTGTGTATCCCTGATTGCTGTCCAGTATTTCAGGCTGCCATCTTTAACAATACCATTCTAAAAAATCATTTCCTCAAGGCGGATGTTTCTTTCAAAGCAATGGAATGCTATTTATGTTAGCCAGTCCTCGTAACCTTCATGAATTCACTTCTGTAGAGAGAGTTGCCAGGTAACATAAAAAATGACAAGTCATAGTAAGAAATACCTATTTACTTTTCTAGATGATAGCTACAGAAAAATCACTTCTTACTGAGAGATTAAACTCAGCAGCAACTCCACAATACTTGTAAAAGAATGCTTCTTTTTAAAACCAAAAAGTTTCTGAATGCATCATCACATATTTTCCAGACTTTTTTTAAGGGGATATCATGCCTGGGTGATTTTTTTATGATCAGGATTTTAAGCAGGATTGCACTATGATAATGGATGTCCCATTTCTTAGTCACAGAATCAACTAGGTTGGAAAAGACCTCTGCAATCATCAAGTCCAACCTATGAGCTAACACCACCTCGTCTACTAGACCATTGCACTAAGTGCCACATCCAGTCTTTTCTTAAATACCTCCAGAGACTCTGACTCCATCACCTCCCTGGGCAGCCCATTCCAATGCCCAATCACTCTTTCTGTGAAGAATTTCTTCCTAATGCCAAATCTAAACCTTCATTGGTGCAGCTTAAGACTGTGCCCTCTTCTCCTGGTTGCCTGAGAGAATAGACCAACCTCCACCTCGCTACAACCTCGTTTCAGGGAGTTGTAGAGAGTGATAAGGTCTCCTCTGATATTCCCTTAATATTATTGCAAGGGAAAGGTAATCTCCTTGTTAAGACAGACTTTTGAATAGCAATCAGAGTATCTCAGAGAAAACACAGAGATTCCTGTCTATATGGAGAAAATAATTTCACAGACATTACTGTCTAATGCATCTCAAAGAAACTATTATTCACATTACTGATATCTGAGTGAGGTGGCCTGTCCAGCTAGGGCTACAAAGCTTTCATTTCTTCCTTGTTCCAGTGCTCCATAAATCATTATTTATGTATTATGTGAGGAAGAGCTTGTGGAAAACTTGTTTCTTAGGGAAAATGCAAAATTCCACAAAGGGAAAAAGGTATTTTGTCAAATTTCAACATGTAAAACCAGTTGCAAATACAGTCAAAAGGGATCTAGTTCTTTAAGCACTTTTGCATTATTGAAACAAAACATTTTGATTAATTGTGCATTTTTTTCAATTTAGTTTTAAATATTTTTGATGTTTTGTTTGTTTTACAAAATACCCATTTCCAGGTCTGAATTCTGCAGCATGTCAGACAACTGTAAGATTAGTATTTTGGATTTTCTGACTCTCATAACTGTAGCGATTAATCTCAAAGACCTGTGTCTATAATATTAAAGGCTACATCTTTGCAGGATTAGAGCTAACTGAGGAATTAAGCTTGAGATTTTTTTCAGTTGAAGTATGCATACTGGATTTTTGTTAACATTTATACATTATAAGTAATACATATATAATTACTTCAGTTTTCCTGAAAAAAAACCCACACAGATTTGAAGAGAAGCTGTGTAAATTCTGCACTATGAGTGACTTAAGGACAAAAGCCTCCTTCTCCCTTATAGCATTGCACTTTCATGCTGTAGAGCTCTTGGCTTTCATCCCTCTGGAGAGATCAGAAGCACAGTCTTAATGGGGTTCTTCACATATATGATTCTTATGGAGTTCAGAGGGAGTTCTTCAGAGCAGCCACTTGAATAAGAATACGAAACCTTTGAGTGGAAGATCTACTAAAGGTATGATTAAAGATTTTTTGTTACATATGTTTCAGAAAATAACTTTAGTACTTTCTATTTGACAGCTAAAGCACTTTTTCTGCGGTCCGTAAGCAATTGCATAATAAAAAGCTATGAGGTTTTTGAGCTATAACGAAGTATTTGGCAGCTGTTTGGAAAACTACAAACTGTAGGGTATCTTAAATTACTATACTGAAGACAGGGTTTGGTTTGTACTTTTTTAAATGCATGAAGTTTAGTCTTTAGCAGAACTGGACAATAGACTGAAAGGGGACAGCTTGGGAGACAGGGGAGGGAGAAGCGAAGAAAAGACTTAAAGCATAATAAAATTACATTTGTGTTTAAACATCACAGTTTGTATCAAGAAACTACCAAAAGGACAAAAATTAAAGATATTTTACTCATGGCCCTAAAAGCACAGTCATCATACTAATGAATACAAATGCACAGGTCATCTCTTATGTGCATTTACACTGGGATTAAAAATCATAAAGGGTACATTTAAAATGCAAGTTTTAACTAGGAATTTCATCCAATTAAAGTGGTCCTCATTAAAAGTCTACTTATCCAGACATTCCATAAGGACTAGAGAAAAAACGATTTCAAATTCAACCAACCATTAGTCTGACCTTTTGTTTTAATTACTGGAAAATGTTCAGTAACATTCCTCTTTCAGGGAGAAAATTAAGATCTTTTGACCCGGTTTTTGGCTGTTGTGAACCATTTAGAAGTCACCTAATGAAGCTGACTTTTTCTAATAGGGAAACACAGGATAAGAACTGGCTCTTCTTGGAATATACTTGAGGTACTTAACAGTGCCACAGCTCGATCTGTAAACCACAATAAATAGTTCAACAGCTGCCGTGTAAGGTAAGTTTAAGACCTGGATTTATAAGTTCTGGTGAGTACACCTGTTTCTGCCTCCTATTCCCCTCCCCCCTGCCCCCACTTTGCCCCATCTCTTTGAGACAATATTTCATCTCTATGGCTGATTTTTCTTTTTAACTTCTGTTTGCTATAGGAGCTTTGTTTATTAAAAAGTCAATATATTTTCACAGAAAGATCTATATCCTCCTGCAGGAACCAGTTAAACAATTATATAGATTGCTAGAATTTAGCAATGCATTTTTTCCTTTTTATACCATCCTTTTATCTTCAGAAATCCTCCAAGGAACAGAAAGAAGCTGAGGAAGAAAAATCACACATCTGTTCTCTTTACATTGAGAACAGATTTCAAATTCCCTTTTTTCAAAGAAAGTACATTGCATGCTTTCCTGGGTTCATAGACAAAAGTGCTCAAAGTTTTAATTAGCATCCTTGCTTATTTAAGTAATACAGAGGAAAAATTTCTACAAAAGAGAAAAAGCAAGATATGCCATGGCATGAAAATATTTATATACATTTACTTCTATATTTCTCCACTGTACGAAAGATGTAACATGGAGAAACTGACATCATCAAGTTTAGTTCCATGAAACTTCATTTCCCAATGTAGATCCCCTTTGAAATAAATATGTATGCCTGCCGGCATCATTAAATTAAGATTTTTGTCTTGCTCTTAATATGATCTGCCTGCAATTGCTCATTGCTCTAACATGCTAATAACCATGTGCATCTTTTTCAATACTTTTTTCCCTACTGGGAAATACAGAGAGCATTATTTTGATCTACAGTACACACAAAACCAATCATGTAGCTTGCTTTGGTTTGTGTCACACCCTGCTTTCCATACCTGAAGTTAAGTTTAAAGTATGAACCTTAGCGTCTGCACCAAGACTAAGAGGAAGGAAAACAGAAGAAGTGCTTTGAATCAGGACTGTGCTCACCTGAGGATGTGACATGGCTGCCACAGGGCAATACTCCTGTGTAATACAGAGCTGCTACAATTTAATTTATGCCAGAATGGGTAGCATTCCTTTCCAATGAAAATACATCAGGTTGAAAAGAGAAATAGAAAATGTTCTGCTAAAGAATCCTGACATGCAGGGATGGTCTGACTGCAGAGATGACTTGCCTGACACTACAACTCTTGGGTGTAGCAGAGCAGAACAACACAGCCCCACAGCACAGCTGAGGATCAGGACCTTCACATATTTAGAAATACACGAGTGCCTTGGGAATCTCCCTAAGGGCAGCTCCAAAGCTTTTCCTGAGCTGGCTGAACACATCAATTCTTTGGCCAAAAACAGGAGATCTTTTCTGGCCACTGAGCCCTACATTTATACTGCATTAGATTTCTTCAGGTATTTATTGTCTTTCTTCCTAACTACGTTTAAATGTAAAAAGACAGGTGATTGTCTAGGGAAATGAAAATGAGCCAAATGAAAACAATCCTAGAGTCATGACAGCTTTTGAATAACAAAAGGATTTCCACTGTGTTTTCTCTTCTTAACCAAGGAAAAGACAAATTAAAATTACCTGTCTCCTGATAAGAAAGGTATTCTTACCACATGCCAGGGAACATCCTTCACTGAAAATAATATCATCAATGGCAACAGTTTCATCTTGCCCCTGGGTCTCCACCATCCCCCAAAAGATAACCTAAAGAGATTAACAGCAAATCAACAAAAACGGAATTTACCAGTGTCAAACCTTACAATAGGTGCCAGTCTAGTCCATGGAGTTCCTATTGTGGCTTCTTAGCACAGATGTATAGTCTAATTATCTAACTAAATATTGAAGTCGTCTTTAACAGGAAGGATCTGAAAATCAGAATAAAACGCCTTCAAATCTAAGCAAGGATCATGACAGTTATAGTCTAAAACACAAAGGATTTTGTGTTTTATCAAGTCATTATTCCATCAGGGGCTGGAAATGCAAAGATTATCTGGTTGGTTTCAGAATTTATCATAGACCTGAAGCAAAGTCAGATCAACAAATACCATTAGTCAGATGCCTTTCAACAAGTTTTTAGCCAAAACAAACATTGAGGAGTACTTGGTCAACAGTTATTCTGCTCTAGTACAAGAGTGATTTTTCCCACCCCCAACAAAGTCTTCTATACACAAGAAGTTAAAAATATGTCACACTTCCATCTTAAGAGCAGATTTCAATTTACATTTGTAAATGTCCAGACCACCAGAGGTTTTCTGCAGTAATGTCCAAGGGGACTGATTGATGAACCACAGTCCTTGGGAAAACCCAACAAAAACCACACAAATCAAAACAACCCCAAAAAATCAATCTTATGAATAACAGTCCTTAAATTATTCCCTAGCCCCGTCTTGGGATGTCATTGCTCCAGGATTTTCCAGTCGTGGCTAGGGGCACATTCTAGCACTTTATAGTGAATACACAGTGTTAGCAATATTTTTTCAAACATTACCTTGAGAGTTCAGCAACAATTTTCTGCATAGTTCAGCAGATTGTAGCAGAAAACCTGCATTTTCTATAAATTATCAAGAATATTGTTTCTAAAACAATATACTGCACTGCTTTATAATTAGAAATACAAGAAATATTTTTAAGATCAAGGATTTGACAAATATTTAACCTTTCCACAATGATGTCTTATTTTCAAGTCAAAATTCAATTATTAATAACTTCATTTATAATATGTGTCTATCTATATCTTGCAGATACGACTTCAGAGTCAGACTTTACAATAAAGTGAGATAAATTGTTTTAGACAATATGAAAGGGGCTATCTCACTTTGCTTGTACAATATCAGTTGCTGCATTGAGTTCATATTCTACTTGAGCACACAAAGTCTGTATGGACTTGTTTCCTCAACAATCATGAAAAGTGAGTCATGTCTTAACTTCACCACTTCCAGAAGAAAATAATGCTAGATATCTCCAGCTGCTCTTGAGTCTAAAAAAGACTAGACAGTGAACCATAAGACTAGAACCATTTCCCTTAATGAAGTCTGTGAGACAGAAATTGTTCTCCCTAGAACAGAGAAAAGTAGCTTAGGAGAGCAATCCATGATACAGTTCTCCAAAACTCAGCCAAAACAGCAGTAATGAGCTTGCCTTGTATGAAGCAGTTAAAGCACTAACAGTCTTTGTATTGCAGAATTCCATAAAATGGAGATTTTTAAATGCCAAAAAAAAAAAATCCCTATCCCATAAAGATAATCAAGATATTGTTTTTAGAACTGATGCCCTAAAATCTAGATTTTAGGTATAACTCTTTTAGCACTTTTAGTAGCCCTTTAGCTAAATACGTTTGTATTAGATTCCTGAAATGCCGTTTCATATTTCTTGTCAAGAATTCCAATGGACAAAGATTGCAGCAACATAAACAACATATTATCTGTACAATATGTTCTTATTATAAGACAAAACAGGCACAAGACTCTTGTGATATAAGAGAGTCTAAACTATCAGAGAAGGCCCCGAATCCTTGAAAATGGTCCAAGCAGGACATGGAGAATTGATGAAGATTTTCCTGGGAGGAAGATATGGAGTCTTGGGACTACCAACTCTGATCTGGGAGGCATGCCTGTGGAAGGACCTGGGGGATGGATGATTTTTGGGCTAGGTGTATCCCCATGAGAGACTAGCTAGATATTATAATTAGATGATACTCTGGGTTTGTAAATCTGTGTGTGTGGGTATGCATATGCCGTCTTCGTGCACCTAAGACATCTTATTCAAGAGTTGTGTTTTACCTCTCTACATTAACATTGTCCAGAAAGTTATTTCTTCGATTTTAGGCAAAATTATAAAGAGACTAGGTGTCAAATAGGCAACATCAATTGTTAATAGAAATGTTAAATAGGCAGCATCAAAATGAGCAAAGAAAAAACACTGGAGTTTCAGAGGTTGATTTTAGTTCAAATCTCACTTTAACTGTGTTTGCTAAATTGGCAGAAATATTGAAGCACTTTGTTTCAAATAGTGCAAATGTACACCCAAATAAAAATTATTTGTTTCCCATCATTTTTTTTCCATACAAACTTTAATAATCAAAATTTTGTCCTGAAAATTCCACAGACATCCATGTAAGCTAAACATCTTGTCATATGAAAAGAATAAGTGCAAAAGGGCAAGTGAATTGCATCCACTTGTATGACAGTGACATCTTGCAGTGGTCACTGGAGCAAAAATGTGCAAAGAAAAAATGTTGCTCAGACTGTAAGTTTTGTGAGGTGTCAGGCTGTATTTCATAAGTCAATTGTAATGATTGCTTCAGTAAGTTTGGCACATGCATCTTTAGAGCTGGACTGTGCCCATCAGTTCACTTTATAGAGGCCAAAGGATAACTAGGTTTGCAAGCAATGATCTAATTAAGATTTGACCTTGCAATTTTGAGGAAGAAGATGACATATTATATTAACCATTCCCAGACTCAGTCAATTTTCAAAGTAATATGAATGACGAAAAAGTAAATCTGGAAGTAAGCCCTCCCAGTACAATGTCAGATTGCTATACCTATGCTTGCATGAGGTAGAGGTAAGTTATAGACTAATAAGAACATTGATACTTGTGTTGAGTGAGGTGCAGTAAGGGTTGAGCAGACAAGCGTTAATTCAAAAATACAGACCCTGTTGGATGCTTTAGCACAATATGCAATTCAAGTAATTATGTTACTTAAATGGTTTACTGAAATGAGGTCGTGCTTCCATGCCTTCAGGTTTGTATGTTAACCAACTTCACAGCAACTGCTGTAGAAGGAAAGTCCTCTCATCTTCACACGTCCTGTGTTTGTCACCTGAAGCACCCCTACAAAACTGTATCTCATAGTATAAAATTCTGTTTCCTGTATAAATGAAACCTTGACTTTATCAGTACAGTTAGACTGAGGCTAAGGGAATACTGTATTGAAAGCTAAGATCACAAGTGTATCACCTCTATGGGCTGATAGATAATTTATGACTCACTGAGACCAACTGTTTTATTTGAGACAAGTGGACAGTTTAAGAAAGGTTTGGTGCTCATTTTGACACTGCTAACTCATAAGAACAAGTAGTATTTTTAATGCCAGCTCTAGTCTTCCAAATGTCTTTTCTCTTGTTTACCTCATTGTAATGCTTTCTTTCTACCTACAAAATATTTAGTTCTGACCTATTAAAAAGACACACAATTTAGAAACCATTTAACAAGTGTCATTTACAGTAACCTCAATTTACTAACCTCATACTTTTCAGTGCTATTGATTGTTACGGTATTTGCTTTCCACTGACTTTGTAGTTCTCCTGAAACTTGCCAGATATTTGTAACAGTATCTTCAGAGTGCTTTTGAAGTCCCACCATCAGTGTTCCACTCCTTTGACTAACCCAGTAATGAAATGTAATCTAGGAAAAAAAAAGGTCTGATTATTCCAAGGAAATACTATGACAAACAATGTAACACAAATATTAGGCATCAAAATACCTGGCAAACATGTTCTTCATCCGTTGGAAGGAAAACATTTGTTCTTAAAGTTGCAGAAGAGTATTGCATTTCAGAGGACAATGAGAGGAAATAGGCTATTAAAAGGAATAAAAATAGAAAACTTAGATGTTTGGGGGAAAAAATCCCAAAACAATAAAACAAGAGGTATATACACAAGTATAAATTAATAACTAAAAAAACAGCTAGAACTTTTCTCCCTGAAAAGATTAACACTTGTAGCCATTGTGTGCCAAGCTTTTTTTTCTTTTTTTTCCCATATTAAATATTGTTTATTTACTATTATTATGCTCTGTGTTCCAGCTAAAATTTTAAGTGGGGTTCCAAAATGCTTCATGTGCTGATGCATACTCAACCTAGAAGCGCAACGTTTTGGTGAAAAGGGAGACTATCTCAGCAAGCTGATCAAAGACTTTAATATTGAATTAAAGTTATTGAATAGATCACATATTCCATGCCTAAACATCAAACTGCTGTAACTAACGATACAGATTTATTGTAGATTTATCATGACAGTTCAGGTCTTGAAGGAGGTGGTGGAAAATGGGAGAGGAGACTGTGGTGATCTTACAAGTTCTGGTGGTGTTCAGACAGGTGTCTGTTTTTTTGCTGTACAGAAAATTGCCCGCTGCAAAGAGAATGTTGTGGTATCCCTGGACACATTCCCAATACACACTGTTGTCTTCAGTATTTCGAAGCTACCATTAGAGATGCGATTATCTTTCCATTTTTAAAACAAGTCCTTGCTGCACTTAATAGTGTGAAAGATCAACAAGAGTCAGTGAAATATGGTTGTTGCCATATCTTTTGACTGATCATGTCTCTTCCTGACAATATTGTTTTAGATCTTGTAAAAGATGGAAGGCAGCCATCCTATTTTAGGATAACAAATACTGCTAGTCAAAATTTGGCTCTTCCTGAACACGAAGATTTCAGAGCTATTAGATGTTAAAGGATGCAAGGAGAAAAATAAAGAATGAAAAATGATCAATCTATTTTTAATTTTTTTTTCTTCCTTTCCCTTCTCTCATCCTTCTCAAACTCCAAGCAATGTCAAGTAAACTGTCATCCTCTGACATTAAAATGCAAATGAAAGGAGGAAGATGAAGGAGAAAAAAATTCAAGTGGAACTCAAGAAATAAAAAAAAAATAGTCCTAAAAACAAAGACTACTACAGAAAATAGATAATAGAGGTTATGTCAGAACATCTAAATACTTCATTTTTTAAACCACCCATCTTGACTTCTCACCCTTACGTGCACCTGGAAAGCCACTGACCAAGCACTATGAGCAAAGCTCAGTTCTGGAGCCAGCTGAGCAATTCCCCACAGAAGAGCATTTTGCAGTCTCTACCAGGGCAATGACCATGGTTCCCCCTGGTTTTAGACCTTTCCTGACTCCTCAGGCAGCACTTTCAGAGCCTGCCAGCTGCAAGGATATTCTTCCTACCCACAACAGATGGATTGGTGCCTCTGCAGAGCCTTGCCCCAACCCCAATCTGTTCCACTGTATGTTAACTTCCATAAATTTTTGAAAATTTTCTTTTAGTTCCCTGAAGATAAATATATCTCAGACTCACGAACTTATTTTTTATCTGCCTCAGGAATTTTAAGTTTTACACAAATGGGAGAGAAATAATAATTTTAAGAAATTCCTTGATTTCACATTAGACCTCTACATAGATAACAGTTTTATTTGGTAAAACTAGGTAAAGTTTCATTTTAGTTTGGGGATTTTTTAAAGTTGTCACTGCTCTGTTCAACTACTTGTTCAGTGAAAAAAAAAAAAGAACCATGAGAAAGAGTGCTAAAACCCCATGTTGGGTTCTAGTAAATGATTACTTAAATCTTCAAAGAAGTTACATCTACCAAGTGATCTTTGCTCTTCTGCTAATGTGTGTGTATTATCCTGACAGCAGGAACTCCTTACCACCCTGTCATAGAGCACACTCTGCTCAATTGTCACCATAAGGATCATTTCTGGGTGTTAAGCAGGAACCAACATAAAACTGATTACAAAACTGAGTCATGAGCAGTGGAAAAACTCAGCTAACTGCCATAAGAAGATAATTATTTCGTAGATGATTAGAACCAGCATTCAGACAATCAGAATGTAGTTTATACATTCTCCAGGTAGAAAACCAAATTAACTAAACGCATTTAAATATCCTTAGCCAGTCAATTCACAGATCTGAGAACACAGCCTCTCAGAAAGCTGAACAGATTGCAGTATTTGAGCTTTCTGTTGCTCAATGAAATAACTTAGATTAACATTGTTACCACACAATTCAGACCTGGAAGATACAACAGTGACTGAGCACCAAAAATAAGTAAATGTGACTGAAATGTTCAGGTGACTAAGCCATTTCCTTTGCCGGTAATAAACACTTTTGCTGTCCACATAAGTTAAATTTTCCCCTCCCCACCATATCTTTGCAAGATAAGGGTAACCTTTTTTATGGGTTATAAGCAAGAGTGTCTTTCCGGTCTTTGCTATGTTCTGATGTGGTGTGTATTACCAATCATGCACAAATCCTAGAATCTTCAACTAGAGTAGGACTGTTGCCTGGTTAACCAATTCTGATTCTAGCCAAAACTTTGCTATATTTATATTCCCTGGTAAAGATAAATTATTTCACAACTCACATACTTGAAATACAGTTTATGTTCATGAAAGTGTTTGGTAGTTGTTCAAATTTTTCTGCCAACCTCAGTTGAAATCAACATGCATTTTAGAGCAGCCTCATTTTCAGGAGCACGGTACACACAGCAGGATGTGCTACACACAAACAAAACCTGAAGTTGTTAAAAGTGCCTAGCATGTATAAAGCTTCCTAATTACAAAGTATCATAAGCATTGTCCACTGTGGAATAAGAACTTACAGTAAAATGTAGAATGGCTTTTTTTTGAAGATGTTTTTTCAATGAAAATAGTTTAAAATTGCATGCCATTTTCATCTGCTGATTCCTAAGCAAGATTTCCATGCGTTCTTCTTGAAATCACCACGTTCATGCTCAGGATTTTATGGAACTTTTACCTGTTTGGTAGCTCCTGCAATGTGTAGGCGGTGCTGCCTACTCTCAAATAGTACAGATTTCCACACTCTACTCCCATTTAATTACAGTTTGAGAGTGAAGTAAACACCAGGGCTAGTCAGTCTCACAACAACACTTGCATCCCACAAAGGGTCATGTTGTACACTCCCCAACACCGCACACCTGCCTGCAGGTGCTTGAACTGGCGCTGCCACAGCATTGCTTATGCTCAGGAGAGGTGGGAAAGAGTGGGTGCAGAGGAAGGGAAAGAGAATAACGGAAAATATGGAGAACTATATCGTTATTAGGCTGCTCTTAAATGCATGTTAATTTAAACTGATGTCGGCAGAAAAATTTGCTATGAGATCAGAAGTCCCCTTGTATTCTTTCCCTTCTTTCTTGCTTGCTTAAAGCAGGCCTTCCAACAGCTTTGTAAAGGAGAAGGCTTCCTGCAGCTAAAAGATGTGGCTTGAGTTAGCTAAAAAGTTACAAATAAAATCACGTATTACAGAAGGAAGAAGACAGGTTTCAGAAAGCAGGATTAACCTGGCAGTAGGAAAAGTATGAGGGACATATTTTGTCTGAGGACAGAGAAAAGGAATTAGCTGAGAGACAGTCTTTGAGGCAAAATGGGATTGAAATAAGATCTAGAAAAAGCTGGCTCAAACAGGCCACCAAAGCTTACCCTGTCCCCAGATACAAATTCATCTTTGCTCTAAACATTTGGAGCAGTAATATTAGCTGCAGATAATGGATACACACACTCCAGGAATTCACTAGTCCAAGAAAAACTGAAAATACATCCCAAATTTTCTAAACTTTGCAATCATCAGGAGTGACTTTATCACCTAATATCTGCAAAACAGGTAATTGTAATCACCTAAAAACCTGGACAACTGTGATCAGAAAGCATGTGGCAGAATATAATTGAACTATCAAGAAATTAGCAAAATTCAGCAAATAAAACAGAAAACTACATACATGTTCCTCAAAGAACATGAGGATTCTTACCACTCTCATTCCCATTGTGGTCAGAGTACGGTGGTCCTGTGCCAGATTGGCCATTTCTTCTTATCCATCCAGGCTGGAAATTAGATTCTTGAAGAGCTTTGCATAGATTGGTTTCAAAATCACACTTGTCCCAGGAGAAATCTGAATTGAAGAAAACAAACAAACGATTAAAAACTCTAAAACAGAACCAAAAGGATATCTTTTCGCCATCACTTGCTGTTTAATTAGCACACAGGAAAATTCCAAACAGGCTGCTGAAAAAAAGGTGAGAAACTCCAGAAATTTTAAATCATGAGCAAAGAGAAACAGGGCAGTGGAAGAGAGATGAGACAGAAGAAACATTGCAAAAAAACCAAAACCAACCAACCAACCAACCAAAAAAACCCCTCAAAACCAAAAACCAACAGAGACCACCAAGCCCTCCCTTCAGCAAACCAAATCTAAACTAGTCTGTTTATATTATATTACTATATCATATGCTCTTTCCTTCACCAATATGTGTGCAGCTACTTATTTGCAGGAAACTCTCCAAGCTAGCATAGTTTACATGCAGAGGCTATTTTTAAAATACATGGCAGCTATCAGGTGAAAAATTTCAGTATATCTCTTGTTTGTCCAGGGTTCTTGCATAGAAAAACAAAGACTTAACACCAGGAAACAATTAGATAGAATTTTTTTTCTATTCCACTACTGTTTATTTCACCATTTTGCAACATGCACTTGTTGGGAACTTGGGATGTAAGCCTATTCCCAGAAGAAATCCCAGAAATCCCAGAAGTCCTAACAACAGCAACATGAGACTCATCATCATACTCCAAACTTGGCCAGTGCTCATAGTCTTTACAAAGTTGCTGCATTAAAGCAGAAACCACATTATTCAGAAACAAGCTGTAATGAGTCCTCAGAACAAGATGATCTCCCCACTTGCTTTTCTTCTGCCTTATTTCTTGCAGTGCACATAGCAACATGGTAAGGAAGGACTGTTTTTCCACCCTCCAAATTCACCTTTAGGGAAGCACTGGTTAGAAAAGGGAGGCAGAACATGTTTTTCTGACATAAACTCCAGTTTGGTATACCAGTTCCTTTAGGGAAATTGAGGAGGGTATGCAACAAGATAAATAATTGCTTCCAGGGATGGAGGGACAAATGTTTGTTTCTGCATGGGTGTCAGACAGCCCTTCATGCCTCATATCCAAGCTGAATGAAAGAGCTTGAATGTGCCTGACAGGATGGACAGACCCATTCCTTTAACCATTCATTGTAGTGGTGGAAGGATTTAATTTTTTTAAAAAAGTCTAAGCAGATGCATCTCTGAAGAGCAAACTTATTGCCCTTCACCCCAAGCAGAACGTCTGGTACTGTCTTCGGATTTCTTGTGCTATGTGGAAACGTTCAGTTCACTCACCTTTTCTCTAACACTGCAGAGGAAGGTGGGTAAGGCCCTGCCTTCTAACTGTGACTCCGATTAGACACAAGCTACCATGCCTTTGCACTCCCTCTCGACTTGGTGCTTGCTCCAGACCCCTGTAAATACTTTTGGTCTGTTCTATATTATCATAGTTCACTAATAATTTTAAATAAAGTTGCCATGGCAGCATTTATAATCACACTATGATGTTCATTTTCATGGCAGTGATATTCACATCAGTTTATTGCAACAAGGTGAGAGAGGGGAAAACAGAAATAATTCATGTAAGCATGCCAGACTCAAGTTAATGTTCAGGTTGGCTGATTCATCAACCAACTTTTACTGCTACTTTTATTCCTTAGCTCTTTAAGTGGCTGAAAAGCATGTCAGTGGTTCATCAAAAGCACAAACACTGCTGAACTATATCTGTTTCATATTGTATGAAATGCACCAAATCATATTCAATATTTCTTCAGGAATTTTCTCATAGATAAAAAAAAAAACAATTGCAAATCAATACTCACAAAATAGCAAGAATAGGACCTTTTTAAACTATTAAAAAAAATTCTTCATCATTCATTGTCATTTTCCAAGGCAATATTCATTTTCGTAGAAAATATAACTTGGAAAACAAATGTAAATTTGTTGGAAGTTAGATTTACAAATGTAAAGTCACTGCTTATAGAGAAAAATGTGTGAACAAAACAAATATTTTAAATAAATATTATGGAAAAATTCCAAGCCTCACAGAACAGACAACAGTTCAAAGTTCTATTTCAAGTGTGTATATGTATAAAATCTCAGTTTAGCATATTCTGGGAGAAAAATATTTCTAAGAGTAGTTAGTTTTCATTCTTTCTCTGATGAACACTTTGCAATATGAAGACCCAATTAACAATAAAAACTGAAATTCTGAATTTTATATATTTTCACTGCAGGTACTTTCTTAAACCTGAGTAGAGCCCAGAGAAAAGAGCAGGAACCTTTCAGCAATATGAGAGATCAGGAGCTGAAACCTAAGTGGAAAACTAGTTTTGCTATAATCCCAAATCAGAAAAAAGTGGCAGCAGGATGAATCTTCAGTTTGACAGTCAGATCTGTATCTTTCTGTCTGGCAGCTGACTTATCTCCTGGAGTAATCCAGAGCATTATCCAAGCAGCCCCAGCACACAGCCTGTCTCTCAAAGCCTAATTCTACATCCTTTCCTCAGTCATATTAAAATACAACATCATTTGATATTTAGGTCTTTTATAGAGCCCATAGACTCATTTTTCTAAATCAGTCTTTAGAACAACCTTTAATTGTTTCCTTTCATATAAACATTTGTCTATAGCAGTATTCTCTAAAAAAATTAAGTGTAAATGGAAAAATGCATCTATTCATCTATATCACACAGTCACAACAGAAGGTCCTACCTGGAGGAAATGCCCCATGGAGCACAACAAAGACTAAGCATGATGAAAATTTCAAATCTATACAGTGAAACTTAGCATAACCATCTCTCATGCAAGTGATAAAAAATATGCTAATCTGAGATGTGTTAGACACATCAAACATAATTTCCAGCCATTGCCATTTTTATACAGCACAATAAACTTACAAATGTGTATTGATATCTAATACATCTAATATAATCTTAACAATTGTTTTATTTGAGATAAATAAAGAATCAAGCCTCCTAGAGTTCATTCTAGACTCCTGTTCCAATAATATTTGCATAAAACAGGGAGTTCTATTGGAGGAAGAGAAACTTCGTGTAGGTGGGCACACAATTGTAATTTGAAGAATCTGGATTTAAGTTACTGGTCTTTCTCATGGATATCAGACTAATTCAGTAGTAACTAACAATCTAATTAGCATTTTTCAGAGTGCTCAGAAAGACAGAGGCTCATCTAAGGACAATCTATTCCATATTTAAAGTGAAATTTGTAAATCCCAACAAATACGTTAGCTTCCTTTCTTGCACAGTGAGTAAAAGAACTTAGATAAGCTTTTTAATTTAGAATTACAACTTTTGATAAATTTAAGCTTTTCTCTGGACTCCAGAATCAAAATCCTCAAGGAGAAGGACTATCTTATGCATCATGTGAAATTATTTGCAGCATCATTTTGTACAGTATTCTGGAAATACTAGAATTCTGATGCCAATTTATTTGGGCACTAGCAGTTGAAATTGGCTCTCACTGCTTAGATCAATTCTTTACAGGAAACAACAGCAACCGTTTTTATAACCTCTGAATGTGACAAAGATTAAGCTAGGATAATCAGTTCTGAATTCAAGAAAATTTCCCTTGTATAGGTTTAAAAAAAAAAAAAGGTGCTTTTGTTTATGCCTTGGTCAAGGTATTTTGGATTAAATCTGCATTCTATCAAACAATTCTACTGCAAATTAAGGAAAAAGCTATTACTTGCTGAATCTCCATTTAATTAGGATGAGGAAACACTTGCTTTGCTGTATAATATCCATATGAAGATTTATGAGAGACTTGGACTTTACAATTGTTGAAAATTAAACAGGAAAAATCAAAATAAAGCTGGAAGAAACTTTCTTTAAAAAAAAAAGTATTCTCAAACATTTTTGCTACATAACCCTCCCAGTCCTCTCTGCTGCCATGTTCAGTTATCAAACTACCACACTTATGCTGAAGCACGCTGAGACCTACCTTGTTTCTCATCACTGCTCTCTCCACACTGGTTGGTGCAAATGCATATTTCTCCAGGAGGAGCGGAGGAGCCATCACCACGCTGGCATCCACTTCCTGGGGATGACTGAGTACCTACCAGAGCAAAGCAATATAATACACAGAAATATATAAATCTGTTCATGGGCTATAGTACTATCCAAGCTTTCACTTGGAAAATAATTACTTTAACTGTCTAGTACTGATCATGAAGTGTCTTTGACCAAGCTGTATTTACACACATCTCTCTGAGAGACGTTTTTAGAACCTCACTTTCTGAATCTGCAGTTTAAGGGTAATACGTCTTCTGATAAGCAGTGACTTTCAACCCCCTGTGTCTTGGGATAATATTTAACTGAATTATAACATTGTTTTATGAGTAAAAATATTTGGCGCATGCTCTGCAAGTCAATTGTATATCATTGACTTTCTGATCAGATTTATTGCCCAATGGCTTGAAATAAATCGGATCAGAAAATAACAGGGAAACAGTAGAATTACTAACTGACCAACATTCACAAAAGCCTCTTTGCTCAGAGGGAGTTGATAAATCCTTACAAAACATATTGAGAGTTTGGGTATCAGATGTAGAAAACAGTTGAGAAATTCAAAGTTGATTTTACATCAAAAGGTTTGTAAAAATTCCATCTCTTGTAATGATGGAGTCCTTCCATACAAGGATGCTTTAGGAATGTGTTTCACCGTGTTTCCATGTTTCACACACAGATGACTCAAGGATCTTCAAATGGAGGAGGGGGAGTAGGGACAGAGATCCAGACAATTCAAAAGGCCAACCTTGTGAGAGAATATGGACTCAGCTTGTTTCATTCAGCCAAGCATCACATGAAAACAAGGAAATTATATTAATGAAGTACCTTAAGCACTGTAGATGTCCCAAACCTAGGGGACAGATAGATAGTAGACAAAAAGAGAAGTTGATTACAAAAGCTAAAGATCAGTATTAGCCCCGGGCAAATGACAGTGAGAACTAGACAAAATTAGACTGACAATCATGTAAGCCTGACACTCCTTTAATAGGAACAGTGGGATGAAAAAAATCTACTCTGTGACAGACTTAGTATTACCTTACTAAAAGGATCATACAATTTCCCAAGTGGCAGCTTGTAGCAAGGACTGAAGCCAGCAGGTCTGGAGATTTAATCACCTGCAAATTCACAAAATCAGGTAAGGGGAATGAACATTCCACTGTGCCTAACACCAGTTTCCTTGTTAGCCCTGGTGAGCAGAATTAAGACATATCTGTAACTAAAACACGCTTATTGTAAAGCACAAGTTCTATAGTATCTGCAAAGAGAAACAGGCAGCCTCTGCCTGGAAGCTTATCAATCATTGCAGATCCTTATTTTCATAAGGTAAGGGATCTCTTCTGAAAGTGCAAAGATTACTATTCCAACACCGCCTGAAGGGGAACAGTGCAAGGTCTGATGCAACTTCCTATTATCTCCAACACCAGAGGCAGACTCATGTTTATTGTAATAAAGGTTCCCATTCTGCCTAGAAAGCATTTTCCAGTTCGTTTGGTTCAACTCCACCCTTTCCATCACTATTTCTGTGGACATCGTGTTATCTGCTTTATTTTAATGCTTTGTCCTTAGGCCATGGAGCTGTTTGAAAAACTTCCTGATGAAAAGGAGAGCTATGAATAAATTAGTTAAGAGCTCATTGAGAGACAGACAGACAGACAGATAGATAGATAGACAGATATTCCTCAAGAATGTGCATCATTAAATTGTTTGCTTCCATTCTCTGAGTACAGCTTAAATTAAAACCTTATATTAAAAAAGCCACATAATATCATGTTACCACATTTGTAAAGGCTTAAATATTTGTGCTGTTCGGCTGCTTTGTTTTCCAATTAATTTTCTCCAACATGCAAAAGTTCATAAGTTCATCTTATTTCTTCTTTTCCTCTATATTTTCTAAAAGTCCTCACACTGATGTACTTCACAATGACAGAGTTTCCCTATCTTTCAGCTTTCTCCCATTTTGTTAAAACTCCCACTCCATTGTTCTAAACTGTTGTACTGCTCTGCCTATAGTATAAAACTGCATACAAGTATTCTGAGTCAAAGGGTAATTTTTACGGAAACTGGTATCCATATCCACTTCAATATGCTCAAAAACATTAATAAGAAGAAAATTTGCATAACTCAAACAATCCAGAACGACAATAAAATCTGTTATGAGTCTAAATAAATGTAAAATGACTCAAATATTCAGGAAGCATTTATGATGTTATCGAAGGATCTTTAGTGAAGGGGGGTGGTGGTGGGGAGAAGGTATTTCAGCCAAGGTCTAACAGAAAGTGCAAAAGCAAAGAAAATGTGTCTTTTTTTTCTTGCAAGTGTTTCACTATGTACATATAGAGAGAGTTTCCTGATGAGTGCAACAATTCAGCCTTCTTGTCAGCTAACAATGAGAACACAGTTTTCTTAGTTCTGAGAATCCTATTAAAAGGGACAAAAAGATAACTCAGAAGAAAAGGACTTTCACAAAAAGTCAAAAGGACAAACAATTCAAGTGCTGAACTGCAAGCAACTTGAAAACCAAAAGAAAAACCAGAAAGGAGTTTGAATCAAGAGTATAAACTGGTAGAAACATGCAGGATGCCCGAGAAGCAGAAGGATGGGCACTAATCAAAGGGTATATTTTAAAGCAGCGGAGATATATTGCAGAGCAACTGAAGACTAAAAGGAAAGCAAGCAGAGCTAGGCACTATGTCTATTTTCAAAGTTACTTTAGCAAACAAGCAGTTATTGAAAAGAAAAATAAAATAAAAAATTCCTGCAAATTTACATCAAAGCTGGATTTATCTGGCTTAGCCTAATTAATTTAATTTCAGGCAAGACAAAATACTTTATGCAAGTGAAGAAAGATTGCCCACTCAGCCTTCAATTTGTTTAAGTAAATCAGCCAAAAAAGTTGTAGATATTTAATTTAGGACTTAAAAAAAAAAAAATCTTAGAAAGAAGTCCAAACAGACTCTGAAATGGAGCCAGAAAAGTTTTGCATTTTTAAGTCCATTTTTCATGTGATCAGAAAGATATTTGCTTAAGCAGAATCTGGATTGCAGTTAGTAATTCTCCATTAAGTTTTTGCAGAGCCAGTTATTATCAGCAATGAAATAGGAAAGAACTGAAAAACTGAGATGTGAGCCTTGTCATCTGAAAACGGTTCAAGTTTTGCTGCAACTACTAACTTTCTTTCAGCAAAAAGTCTTATGAGTAGAAACCAGTCAAAATTCCTGAGAAACTGAAACGTTACTATTTCATATAATCTTTTAATAGCAAGATTTTAATATTTTTAATGTGATGAGACTAGAGACCAGTCCTGTGCCAGCGTATATATTTTTAATGTATACCTCATTTTCTCCTAATGTACAGTTTTAGTAAACATCACTAATTTTAACACAATCCTCCCAATTTTTTATACAAGAAAAATTTTAGCCAATCATTAATAAAAACAACAAAACTGTATTTTTAAATAATTCACAAATATTCAGACTTCATTTTGAGAGCCCGTTCTCAAAAATATGCTATTTATGTAATCATATGAACCACTCTAGTTTTTAATTGTCAGATTGCAACTGAAAGAAATCTGCACAGCAGAGAAAGTCAAGAAATCACAGTTATCCCAAGCTGATCCCATTTTTAACAAGAATTGACACAATTCTTTACTTTGATGTGAAAAGAAATAATTGCATAGCATCTGCTTACAGTTAATTCAATAGTTATCTTGAAAGAGGACTAAAATACTAGTACATTTGATTAAAAACCATTCTAAGTCTTCTTACCACTCATCTTCATTTGCTGAATCAAATTGGTAAAACCAACTGAGAGGTTAAAACCAAACTTAGTTCATGGCTCAGTGAAATGTAATGTCTTCTCATAGATCATCAAAAGGTTAGATCCTTACTTGCTGGTTCTAACAACTTGTTAATGTTTTTTTGTATTTTGAGTGACTCCAGACCTTCCTTCTTACCTGCTCTTCCTCTACAGTTCTTATCCAGATTTCTCCTTCTCCCCATCAGGTAGTGCTCCACTACAGCTGCATTAAAGCAAAGAGATTTCAGCTACTGTCTGAAAAAAAAAATTCTTTATAGTTTTATCTACAAGCTGCCTAGAAATTTGACAGATTTTGTTTTGTTGAAAAAACTTGAAGTCTCCCAGTACCAGTGCCAGAGAAGATGCCATGGCGTGGGTCTATCACTGTGGGGGTTTCCTCCCACAGCAAGCAAAACTCCTTCCAGAGTTGCTTCGAGTGAAGCTGAGTGTATCAAAAACTGAGATAAAAAGAAATGTTTTCTCATCTCAACCCCTCCTCCATGAGATGCACCACTCATTGTCAGACTGCAGCTGACAAAGGTTTGATCGAGATATTGCATCGCACAATGTTTGTTTCCAGAGTTTACATGGTTATTGTTTTTCACATTTAGGTACTGCTTCCCATCAGCAGCAATACTTTTCAGTTCTTATCAGACTTATTGAATGTTTGTGTTGAATTACAAAGTTTTAAATTAATGTAGTGTTTATAGATAATGACAGGTTATTTCAAGTATGGCAATAAAGTTTTATTGCTTTTCCTTACAAATTTAAAATTCTAGACAGCTGCTGTGAGTTAGGTATTTACCATATCAAAAAGACAGCCCACCTTAGTGTAAAAATTCCTATCTGTATTCTTTTCAACTATGTAAGCAGCAGCTCCATTGAACAATTCTAATGAAGCTTTTAGCTGAGTGTTATCAAAACATTCAGAAAAGTTAAGTCTTGAAAATTTCTATACTAGACCAAAAATTGCCCTAAGAAGTTAAATATTTAGCTGTCTGCCACACTAAAAAGAGGCAGAAGTGTTTAACCAACTCCAGTATTTCATTATCAAATAACTTAAATCTGAAATGTATAAAGTGTTACACTCAAAATTCCCACCTGAGAATTTTAGACTAGCCAATTTCTGTTTTAATAGTACAAGCTATCAAATAAAATCCTCATTAATCCAGTTGATTTACATGACATTCCAAGTATCTAACTCTTTTCCTCATGTTGTGTTAATCCCTACAGCGATCCTCTGAGTCTCAACATCAGCAACTTCAATTTCCCTCAAGAAGAATAGGGGAGTATTGAGTTAAGTCATCAGCAACCTGAAGTCTTCATCAGAAGGGCATAATTCAAATAGCCTTCGTCTTTGGTCTGGGATTCATTGGGATCTAATTTAGCATGTTTTCTTTCAAGAGCTTTCTGCCTTCTCCTTTGTTGTCAGGTGAAGCATGAAAGCTACGCAGTGCTTCCCTCCTCCTCAGCTGAAGTAAATGGCTGTCATTAGTTGAGGGAGCACATACCTTTTTCAGACACTTGCTGCAGATAGTTATCACAGAGCTTATGCTAAAATGGTCTAGGCTACAGTGATTTGGCCAGTAGAAAATTGTTAAAACAAGCTAAACCAGAACAAAACAAGACCTGATGAGTCCTAATCTTGCAATGTCAAATTAACACGAAGGCAATGTCCTGTGACTGCATATCAAATATGTTATATACTGGGTTATACAAAAAGATGTAGAACAATATAATCTTTTGATATTTTTATCCTTGACTCCATATCCATATGTCATCTAGACCTATTCTGTGAGCCTTTTCAACAACAAGTGAGTAGTGCTTTCCACCGGCTGCACATAATTTCAAATCTACAATTTCAAAATCTTCAAGATGCAGTACCTAACACTGAAACTCCACATGTTCCTATTCCCAGTAAAAACCTACTGATTAGTGAGCCTTCTGCTTGTCATTATAAGGTCAAAGATTCACTTACTGCGACCAAGGATGTCTGAGGACAGAAGCAATTTGAGCATAACCTTCATAGGACAGAAAGTCAGAAATCAGAGAGTAATCAACAGTAGTCAGAGCTCTACCCCAAACAGTTAATCTTCCAAGACTAGTAAAAGGCTATTAATTGATTTATTGCCCATTAAAATTCTATTTTGTAAAGAAAATTCCCAAGGTACAATAAATAAATGATTAGACATCCATTACTGCAAGAAAATTACATTTTTAGCATGAATTATGTAGAAATGAGGTAACTTATCAAAGAATACTAGCATAACTTAATATCACGTAAATTTACAGTTGTGGAGGAGGTAGAAGCCCAGTGTAATGTTTCACAAGCAGATAGAAATTTCTTTATAAGAAGCAGTTAATTTTTTTCTGTATATATGGTAAATAAAGATCCCACACTAGAATTGATCTTCAATATTCTACTAAGGTTAGAAGAAACAACTGTTAATAGCAATTTGATTTGAAAAAAATCCAATTACAGGATCACAGAAATAAAACCAAAATTTGAGATGTAACAACTAGTAAATCAGATTGCTGTGTAAATATGTACCTAGACAAGCTTACCTAAAAATTAAGTTTTAATAATGTATGTGTTCAGTTAACAAAAGAATTTAGAAAAAGTATCATCACCTGTCCAATTAAAAAGAGTATACCTATCCTAGTCAGAGCAGCCAGGAACAGTTTGTTGCTCTGTGGGTGTAAGCAAAACTGTGTATTCTACATCCTCTATATAATTTCTAACAAACTCTTAATAATGGATCATTTGCAGCAGCTGCCCAGGGCACACCTGGCACCTCAGGCTACAAGCTGGGTGTTACAGAACCCTGTGAGATAGGGCCTTCACACCAATGACTCAGCTGTGATAACTCCCCTCCAGGGAGGCATTATCACCTTCACACCCAGCCTTAGGGATCATGTCTGCTAATGGACCATCAACAATTTCAAAAACATCCCATGACTCACAGATCAACCACTGTGGAACTTGCCACCCTGGGGGAGGTACTGGGCATTCCCACCTGAACCTGAGCCTATATAATCTCGGAGTTTAGGGACTTCTGGTACCACTCATTGGATCCAGCGGAGGACCAGAATTTCAATAGGACTTCAACTCTCAACCAGACTGCAACCATCATTCTCACCAAGAGGCTTTTTTGTTTCCTTTTACTTTGGACTCAGGGGCCCATGTGGGGCTCAGCACAGGGGATAATGAACACCATTCTGTTTGTGCCCCAGGATGCTGGGTTATACATCTGGGCTTTGTCTTCTAACAGCTATCAGCAGGTCCTGTGTTCTCACATCTTCCATGCAACACACTGTGTGAAAGGTGTGCTCTAAACATTATTATACTGGAAGAGAGGCATTCTGATAAAGAGTAAGTAATTTTCTTCTCATATGTCTTTTTGCCTGTGATGTCAAAAGTCCTTCCAACAAATACTCAGAGATCATGGCAATGGTTAGTTTGTCCAGAGGTGTCCAGGGGAAAAGTGCCATCATGGAACACAAGCCTATGTGAGAGAGGCATTAAATTTTCAATTAATAGCTGAAAAAATACTTTATTTTGAAATAATAAGTTCTAGCTAGATAGAAAACAGTTAGCAAAAAACTATTCATCCTAAAGTAAGATAGAAATTGTGGTAGTTTGCGTCAAATAGAATATATCTCCTATTCCAGCATATGAACTCTGATGAGGTTTTGAAGATGAGAATTTAAGTGAAAACTTTCCTTTTACTTTCTGGTGATAAATTACCTTTTGACAGTGTAATCAACAGCTGTAGAAATGGATTTTCACTGGAATGCTTAAGAATAAAAGTCAAAACCTGCTGGCAACATCAACCACATCCCACCTTGAAGTTTAACTTTGTGATGGTCTCCCAGGATTTAATAAACAGAGATTTTTTTAATATTTTTTCTTTTCTTTATTTTTTTTTTTTGTTAACTTTGGTTAGGAGAAGGCAGCTGGAAACTGAGTAGCTTGTTTCTAACTCCTGCCTTGTGACTTTAAAAACACTGAAATCCTTAGTACTCCTGTATGCAAATGGAACATAATGACATGTACTACCAATGGATAACTGCCAGTGTAAATTATTGTGGACAGTCAGACCAGATGATCAGAAAAATCTGCTTTTCTCTTAAATTTTGTCCTCCTTTAAGTTACTGCTGTCATAAAGGTGGGATTTATTAATGTTTATATGTATTTTTAAAATGGAAAGACACTACTAACTCTCATTTGATTGATGGCACTTTTTTTCACTAATCAAACACAAGCAACAGAATATTTCTGATGACAAGTGACCATATTTCTGGCAGAGACTCAATGATACAAGAGTGGAAATGATTTAAGAAATAAAGGGAGTGAGGATTTTAAAAATCAAAGAGTAACAGAAAATGACACTAAGACTGGAAAGTTAGGCTTAGAACAAAATCTCATGAAATAAAAAGAAAAAAAAACAGATCAGTAATGTGCCAGAATGTACACAACAGATTCAGTAAGGGTTGCCACATCTAAGTTCCAGACAAATATCCAAAGAAGTAAATTAAAACTAGTTACTTAGGCAACAGAAGAAAGCACATCTCTGCTAGCAGTTCCATCACTAAAGGGCACAATGTCAGAATTCTCAGTGCTACAATTTGTAGTTAATTTAATTTGTTAGCAGAATTACTTTCTGAAATTTTAAATAATGCTGTTAAATGCCCTCCACAGTCACTCTCAGCTAAAACACTTACAAAATGAAAGCACTGAGCAGCAAAATGAAAACAAATCTGTCACCCACACAGAAACACACACATGTCCAAACTGATAAAAATGGGATCCAAATAGATTGCTAGCACCACAACACTAAGTTAATCTTTCATTGGGTTTACTTTTGTAAAAAACAACTGGGATTTTTGTTGAGCTGGACTTTCCTAAACTTAAATCCCCTTGGGCTTTGGAGGTAGAAAATCAGGGCCAGCAGGCTGTGGCACAGCTGCCTCTGTTGGAAAAATCAATCCTTTATTCTTGTTTTCTTAAATCTGTATGAAAGAGGATGGCTGAAAAAATGTAAAATTCCTTTCTCATACATTACAAATGAAGTGAGTCTCCAGGATTTTCACCTTGCACAGACTGGCAGCTATCTTAAAGCCTGTACTTTCTCCAAGTTTTTATCCAGGTCTGATACCAGAATAACAAAAAAAAAAAAAAAGGAGAATGTAAGGGAAAACATGAAAAGAGAATTATGTAACTCATAGCAACAGCTCCTATGGCACCTTGAGCACAAACAGGGCTATCAAAAGGGATAGGCAATATATGCAAATACATAAAAATTATGCTTAGGGGGCAAGATTTGGCAAACATGAGGCATTTGGAGGATGGAGAGGGTGTTACCTGGCAATCATGTTTGTGCACGTGCTTGTATGAATATGGACACATGGAGTAACACTTGCGCCTTACAGTCCTAGATTTGCTCCAGAATGCAAACTTTAATCAAAGCTAAGGCTGCTAGTGGAACAAGCCCTACCACATGCACAGGGTTTCAGATCAACACAGAAGGTGTGGATGAAATACACACAGTTAAAGAAACTTGCAATCATTTAGTAAAAAAAGGTCTTCCATTTCTGTCCCAGTGTACTGCTGAGAACCCTGAGCCAACTCCCCTCCCACCTACAGAACTAAAATTCCTATAAAATTAGGCAGGATTAAGACATTAACTTAATTATGACAATAAAAATTAAGCTTTAAAGACAAAAGTGTTCTTTTAATTACTGACAGTTAGTAAAATATGAGTGAATGTGGCATAAATTGGAAAATCATTCACTGTGTAATAGAAGCTTCAAATGGGCTTATAGATGGAAAGTAAATGAGCTGGACAAGAAAGAACAAATGTGCTGGGAAAGATGTTTTTCATATTATGTATTGTTTGAATCTGAATAGATTCCAGTACCGGCTTTTTTCACTTTAGTTTGGATGGAAATGTACTGGCTTAACAGAGAAACACATTTACATTTCATTTCTTAACCTTTCTAAGCATTTAAGAATATTAAATCAATTTCCTTGCCAGAAGTACTAAAAAACACATATTTCATTGTCAAAATCATATATACAACATTATAATAATGATTTTTCCCAGGATCATTAATCTCCAGATACAGAAGATTTATTTGCTTTAAATATCAAATAACTTGCTTGATTTTACTGAGAACTCAAGTGAAAGTATAAAGATGAAAAAAAATTAGATCTTGGTTGGATATGACTTTGAGAACATATTCAATTTTAACTTTCTATAAAATTAAAAGATTTTTAAGACTAATTCATCAGCAGCATCATGGCTAGGCTTCACGAATGAAGATTTGGGAAGGGCTCTCCCCACGTGGGTGTGCCCTTCAAGCCTGTGCAGTGGATGTTTCAGGTGAGGCACAACGTACACAGAACTGGCCCCACCCTTTAACTCCTAATGTTCATCTGCCATAGCCGAGTGAGCTTGGATAGTGACAACGAAGTCCTCAGGACTAGAACCTACAGCCCCCAGGATTCCCAGGAGGTCTCCTATACAAGTAACTAACCAGGGCTGACTCTGCTTAGCTTCCCAGATCTGATGGTATTGGGCATCAGGGTGGCATTTAACTGCCTTAAGACTAACAGGAAATGCAATATAAATACATGTGGCAGAATGGAGCTACCATCTTCTACCTCCTCGGTAAACATTTAGACTTACGAAGCCAAAGGAAATGTGATGGATGATTTCAAAAAACTTTGAATCAAGACCTTCAGAAGTTACAAAGACTATTCAATAGTATAATATTACAGTCCAGTCCTATCCTTACCTGCCTTGTTAAGATGTAATACCATTCTGAGACTGGTTTTAAGTCATAAACCTGCTTATGCCATAGTGAGCATCAGCCCATAGCTCCTTAGTACACTCTTTAACTGGGATGACAAATGCTTTAGCTTTCCTTTTTTAATTCCTCTGTTCATCTTTGTCTTTCAGGCATTCAGTTATAGTATTTTCATCTGAGTTTATATAAATTATACACTTTCTTTGAGTATCTGTCACAACTCTTTTCTTCCTATATGCAAATACAACTCTGTAACTAGTACAGGAATGTGAGTCTGAAAGTTCCTCTGCCAGTCTCAGAAGCTTTTCATTCCAAGAAGCTGATAATGTTTTCAGATTGACATGCTTAAGATAAATGAGATTTTTATTACAATCAATGAAGATGGTTAAGAGTCCTCCTCCTCCCAGCCCCTCAGTGAGTAAATTAAGACTGTGCAAAGCCCACTTTTATCATACTCATAATTAAAATTCCATTATCATCTTCCTCAGATTTTCTACCCAAGTGAATATCGGATGAATTTAAAAAATAGATAAAAGGTAAAAGGCAAAAATGAAGAGGGTGCCAAAGAACAGTGTTTCCTGAAACATTAAAAAAAACCATTATGGATCTTTAGGTACAGGAAGGCTGCTCTGAGGCCATCCCAGAGCCTTCTCTTATCCGGGCTGAGCAATCTCAACTCTCTTATCCTCTCTCCCTAGCAGAGGTGCTCCAGCTTTCCAAACATCTTTGTGCCACCCCTCTGGACTTGCTGCAGCAGGTCCATGTCCTTCTCATGCTGGGGCTCCCAGAGCTGGATGCAGCGCTCCAGGTGGGGCCATCCACCCAGCAAGGACAGCAGCTGCCCTGCTGGCACATGTGATTTAGTTTGTCTGCATTTTGGGTAGCACCAAATACCAGCACTTTAGATGAAGGTTTTTGGTTTAGCTATGTGATTACATGAAACAGCCAGTGTTTTGTTTCGTTTACCGTAATGAGAGCTATTCTGTTCACAGTGTGAGCAAGTTTTGACCCAACGCTAAAACTTATAAAATTCATGCAAGTAGAAGAGCTAAACGGTTTTAAATTGCTCTGGCCACCTGCTTTGGCTTCCAGTGGTGGTGGTAGAGCTTAACCTACTTAAGCATGGATTATGTCATTGTCTCCATTTCAGGCATAATATAGATAACTAGGTGACTGTTGAGATAGTGCAGGTGATTTTAGACTTCTGAGGTTTTACTGAGTACACTTATTATTTTTAGGATTTTGGAGAGTATACAATGATTTTTAAAATAAAATAAAGACAATTGACTTTATTAGACTTTGAGTAACACATTGCTAAACTTTTAATTGCAGAAATAATTTTTACTTTTTTAGTTATTCAAACTGACAATTTATCTAGACATATTCTATCAAAGAAAATACTTTATTATATCTCAGTTTTTTGTAACTCCCTTTTGTCAAATGTATTGCATATATGACATTATTTTCTTCTTTTTTTAAGAGCTTTTGACTTCATATATTGTTTTCTTTAATGAAATATAAAGATGATGGAAACAACTGGGGGAAGGGAGTATGAGACAAAATAGGCTTTTGGTTATGGATATTTTTGTAGCATTGCTATATGATTTTTTGACCTACTATCAACATGTGGTAATTCAGGGTGAACAAAGCAGGAAGAAATGGCTGTTAGTTTCTTGGTGCTTTGTTTCAATGAATGAATTTGTTTCATGCAGGCAGATTACTGAAGAAAAGCCAAGATTCAAAATTGGATCTGGATTTCGTTTCTGAAAGTGGTTAAACTTTCTGAAAGTCATGAAACAGAAAAGTTCACCTATCTTTTTAAAATGTTCATACTTTTTGGTTAGTGATTTTACTGCTATCAAGTGTATGGAAAGGGAGCTCACATTTACTTAGTGCCTTCACTGTCAGAAGTACAGGAGCTCAGTGGCCCAAAGGGAATTTTATTCTGATGCACTGTTGCAGTCTAATGCTTTATAATAACAGTGGGCAAACTATGGCCAAAGAAGATGGTTTAAAAAAACCCAAACAAAAAACAAAAACAAAAACAAAACAAAAAACCAAACCAGCAACAATGGAATTAGGTAATTCTTTTAATTGACGGATATCCAATTATGCTGATAAAGCATAATTCAGACCTTCCATAGCCATAAACATTAAACCATAAGCATTAAACCTACAGTCAAAACAATACTCTGTCCTCAAACACATCAGCTTCTAAAGAGCAGATTCTCCAACAATTGCACATACTCCAGTGATGAATTCTCCTCCTGAGATTGCAATATGCATAAAAGAGAGGAGACCAAATCATGGCCTGATTTACAATGAAGCTAAGCAAAGGCAGATACTATAGCAAGACAAATCGGATGCCATCACAACTTTGAAGGAATGACAATCATTCTTCTGCTGCTCATCACTTTCTAGAAAATCCATTAATTAGTAAATCAGATTAACTATTTTGTTATGTAATGTGACAAGCTTGGCATTGACCTTAAAGTAGTTTTGGATATTTATTTAGGAACTATAGCAGAGAAGAACACATTTTCCCACTTCTCTATAGGAAACAAAATTTCTGTTTTACTGCCATCCCATAAGTAGGTAGATTTGCAAAACTTGCAGCACTGAAAGAAGACCTTAACATCATCGTGCACTACCTTAACTATTAAAGCAACTATAATCATCAGAGAAACGCTGCAGATGGCCTTGATAATATTGTTGGACTCAACAAGCAGCCAGAAAATAATCAGGAGTATCATTGAGAATTTAACTATTTCATTTTTCCAATTAAAACTATATTTGCTGACTTTGTCTCTACAACAATCAATTATGGAAGCATTTACCAATAGTCCATAGCACACAAATACTATATGACACTAAAACCATTAAAGTTCTTCTGGGGAACTGATTGCTGCTTTTATTGCTATACTTTGGTAGATAGCCAATATTGTTGGAAGTGCATTTCTTTGAGTCATTGTATCTTTGTTGGGTGCTTAGTTATAATTTCTTAATGTGATATCAGAACACCAACAAAATCAGTGAAAGAGAAAACTTCTTGTCATGGCAACATCCAGATAGAACAGCTTATTTCTTAGGTCGTAGTGTGTGCATACAGTCTTAGTGAAAGGTACATAAGCCATAAGGCACAGAACAAATTTCAAATAATCATATGTTATGTATGTATGATTTTGATTGGCGGTCCCGTGGTGTAGTGGAGAGCACTCCGGCCTCCGAATCCCAAGGTCTCGAGTTCGAGTCTCTCAGTACGGACCGTCCCCGGCAGTTCAATGACTCCCTGCCATCCCATCCCATCAGATCTCGGATGCTCAGCAGGGTCAGCCGCGGTTAGTACCAGGTGCTGTAGATAGTCCTGAGGACTTCACTGTCACTGTCCAAGCTTGCTCGGCCGTGGCAAATGAACCTTAGGACTTAAACGGTGGGGCCGGTTCTGTGCACGCTGTGCCTCACCTAAAAAAAAATCCACTGCGCAGGCTCGAAGGGCACACCCACGTGGAGAGAGCTCTTCCCAAATCTTCGTTCGCAAAGATTGGTCGTTATTATGATTTTGAGGGGGTTTATGCAGTGGAACTCTATTCAATGAAACTATGAAGAAATTAAAATTTCTTTTATTAGCAAAGAAAATATTACTGGCATTATGTTTTATTGTTCAACCCTAGAAAGTAGGTTTGTATTTAAATGTCTGATGAGGGAAGATTTTTTTGCTTGCATGCAAAGTAATTAATTAAAAGCACAAGCCAAAGCACTTGCAATAATTTAACTAATATACAATGAAAAATAGATATTTCTGTTTAACTTTTGATTATGGTCCATTCATTCTTCATGCGATAATGCTCTTTTCCCCTTGTGTTAAATTACCATGCTCAAAACGATAGGGTCTTTAAAGATGAGGCCATCTGTACTAGCTTGAATTCAGTATGTTAAGTTCATGAACTGTACGGTTTGGAAAAGACTCCAAACAAAGTATTGAAAACCATAAATATATCTCATCAGCAAGTGAGACTTGGATGTGGAAGTAATTAGCTGTCTCAGAAGAATGAGCATTCTGCCTTCAAGAAAATAACAAAAGTTGCATAGAATTTGCATACAGTATATGAAATATGGTAATTTCCCTGTAAACAGATGTGTTTTCAGCTTTGATTTACTGTCATCACTAAATGATGAGGTTGTGCATGAATACTAATATGATGGTATTACATAATTCATTTACTAGAGAAAGAAAAGAGAAAGAGAGGAAATGGTCTTACATTCATAGAAAGAATTCTTCTATTTGGTGAGGGGTTAAGTAAGTAGATAGCTAACCAACTTAGTCAACTTGATGCTGAAAGAGAAGGTAGGAAGTTTATACAGAAAATTTTTAAATTATGTGGACCTGAGAGCTTGAAACAAAGAAGGGATAACAGCAAGTGAAAACCAATGAGAAAGTTTCTCATGGTTCCAGAAGTAACATACATGGAAATCACCTTCTTTTTGCAGGTTTATTTAATATGCTGTTTATTGTTAACAAATTTGTAAACACTCATATCTAAGAATGTTATTACATGACTGAGTAATAGTATTGTACATTCCTTATATGTTAAGCTCTAAGATGTTTAAGGAAGACTTTTATATCCGAGCAAACTTTTGTATATACATCAACGGACAGTTGTAAGTCAAAGG
>VWZD01008196.1:7998-30834 GCA_013396695.1 Sakesphorus luctuosus
CTTACATTGAAAGCATTTTATGCATGAAGGCATTGGAATAGTCCCTAGTAACAGTATTAAAGAATGAAAATGAAGGCATGGAGGGAATTTATTTCAAGTGTAAATATGTGTCATGTAAAATTATGCACACACAAAACTTTTAAGCTTAAGCTGTTAGAAAGAAGAAGGGAACTGTCCAGGTGCATAAGGCTGCCCAGAATACAGTTTATAGTGGCACAAAATACTGCTCATTCTTCATATTTCTAAAAGAAAATGCATCATTTTCCCCCAATGCCTCTCCAATAATGCCATTCTGTTATTGATTTTCCTTATAAAACTTTCAATGTCAACCCCATATTAAGAAAAATCAGATTTTGTTCTATAGATACTGATACTCACTGTGTTAGAAAAGGTTAGAATCCATTGCATATGACAACCATAACTGCTCAGAAGTCCTTTCTTTGTCCTATACATTAATGTGCATGTAAGTAAAAAGAATTCATGTTTCAATACATTGAAACTCCATTCACTAGTATCTTATCCATTTATTGCACAGAACTTATGAGGGAGAAGAAAACTAACTTTTTAAGAAACTTGGGACAACATAACATCTAGGTACTTACAGGCTTCATTTTTCACAATGCATATACTATTTCAAAGATAAACAGGGAAGATGAAAAAATGCAACTATTTGCTATTGTAAAGCACTCAGACCTCAGTTATGCAGATAATGGAAAAGCAGGGGTTTTAGGAAACAATTAACATAAAAAGTCATACTTTGTTGTATTGTAGCAGATGGAAAAATATTGGCCTTAAAAGCTCTGAGGATTACTTGAAGTGAGTAATGTTGCGTTTAGTTACTATTATGGAGCACTCAGAGTTCAGCCTCCGTACAGAGCTTGTTTATGTTATATTATTTCTCCTTTCACATCACCTTAGGGGAAAAAAATACGTGTAACAAAGCAGAGAGTCCTAAAGGAGATGCTTACTTACCATCAAAAGCCTAATTTCTGATGGCTAAGAGAGGTTTCAGTTTCATAAATTCAAGGAAGCACTGTGGGTTCACTTGTATTTATCTATGCTTTCTTGAATTAGAAAGAATGGAAAAAAGTTTGGTACTTTTAAACTATCAAAGAGGAATTAAATGAAGTAGTAATGTTAAATGCATACATTTTCCTTTCTTTTAACCCTTTGTTAACCAGATCTATTCCTGGGCCTATGGAACTAGAGTTTTAAGACTCCTTTATTTTCCTAGACACTGTCTATATCAATTAAAAACTTCTTTTCTGGTGTTATGACTCCATTGTCATTATTTGAAAATCACCCCAGCACTAGCAGGAGATTGTCTCTAAGTTTTTTAACTTCAGAAAGTTATGGTAAAACAGTTGAGTCAAACATTTACAGCATAAGAAGATTAAACCTGTGCTATGATGGGGAAATGTAGCAACTAGCCAGCACAAAATGCCAAAACTAAGTCAAGCCATTCAAAAACAGATTGAAACCTTCTCTTGGATTGAACAAGTGCTCTTCCTCCTGTTTAACTGATCAGAAAATTTGGAATGCAGAAGACACTAAGACAATAATTTGCTAGAGTTGAATCAAATATTCAACCTGTACTCAATCCATTACATAGGTTATTACAGGTATTTATTTAGAATATACTAAATTAATATAATTGAAGCTATGTTCCTGTTACATTTTAATATTCATTATGTCTTGGAAATAATAAATAGGATTCCATGGCATGATGGATAATTCATATCCAGATTCCAAAGAGGAATAACATCAACAAGGGAGACTTAAACAAAAACCTTTAAAATCTCATAAAATCTCTCCCTATAAAAACAGACTTGTCTGTGAGGACAAAGAGCACAGTACAAATTTAATGTTCCTGCCTAAAAACATCTTTTCTCTCAAAAAATAGGGCAGCTACCTCTATATTTCTTTTAAGAATATTTTCTGTCATGTAACATCCTGGGACACATGTTTCAATACTGTTAACAAGGACCACCTTGCACTGGCCAAGCAATTTCAAGATGAATGCTAACAGCCATGTAGCAGTTCTTCATATTTTTCCCTGGCTGCATGTATGTTCCTAGTATAGATGCTCTACTGAATGTTTGGGAAGAAATGGAACATACGGGTTCAAGACTCTGTTCTATATAGAACAAGAATAATGACTTGATTTTGTTTTCCCAGGATTCAAGTAAGTGCTTCAAGTACTGGTGAACTGGGAGGTATTGTAAGGTCCTTTTACTTTTGCCTTGAAGAAAAGAGAGCAAGATATGGGGGGAAAGACAATTAAGGTCAAAAAAATGGAGATATCTACAAGTCTTATGTCAAGATCAAGAAAGTAAAAAGAATACAAAATTTGACAATTTCACTGTAGCTGTCTAACTATAGGGAACAAAGGAATACATTTTTAAAAAACTGAACAACTAAAGAATTCTGATCTTATCAAGTTGAAAAGTAATTTTGAGAAGATACATTTTGAACTTCAACCTAAAATTTCTGTCTCCTGTCTCTTTCTTTGTGGAATTACAATATACTGCCAAAATACTTTTGAATATCTGAGGCTTAGTTATTTTGGAAAAAAAACCAAACCAAACCAACCAAACAAACAAAAAAACCCGACATCAAAAACAAAAAGAAAGAAAAAGAAAAATCAAAACCAAGACACATAAAAATATATCCACAAATCTTAGAATTATTGTTTGGGTTTTGCGGGGCCTTAAAGACCATAGAGTTCCAATCCCTGTGCCTTGGTCAGGAATACCTTCTATAGACCAGGTTGATCAAAGCCCTATCAAACCTGGCCTTGAACAGGGTCAGGGTTGGCACATCTGCAGCTTCTCTGGGCAACCTGTTCCAGTGCCTCAGCACCCTCTCAGTAAAGGATGCCTCACCACTCTCACATCAAATCCTGTTCAGGATTTATTTCTTTGCAATGCTAAAATGTCCTACTACATTGGACTTACTCTCACTGCTGTGCTATGTTGGACAAGTTCTATCTATAAGCATGAAAAAAAAAAGAAAAAAGCTTGCTTTTTTGCAAGTGAAATTAATGCTTCAAAAACAGTGCTTACAATTTCTTCTCTGTTACACAGTTTATTGTGTCCTCTAATTTTACAGCCTTCAAACGGGCTTCCACCAGACTTTTATAATAATCATGTATGATGCACAGATCTCTTGCCAACACAGATATGTCAATTTCCTTTACTTATAGTTCAGAAAATCTTAATATGTGTGCAAATCTGACCGTTAATATTGACGAGGAAAAAAAAAAGAAACAGTGGATCAGCTGAACCCAGTATTATTATTGCTAATCGTTAGTTTCCGCACACAAATAATGCTTTGCGGAGAAGTCTCTCCACTAGAGGTCGCTCAAAGACTGCTTAAGTGTCACCTGTTAAAGTAGAATGAAGCTCACATCAGAGCGTGAACTCACAACCAAACTTCAAAATAATGCCTTGATCCTTAATGAATAGACAATTAAACTCCTGGAGATGAGTCAGCGCTGGCTTTCCTTGCTCATTTTTTTCGCTTCTTTATTGTGAATGCAAGTAACAATTTAATTTTTTGTAGTTATGAAACATTGAACCATTTGGGGAAAAATGTCTTGCATTTATTACATTGTTATAAATCATACTGCATAAAAGAAAATATTTCCTGTGTCATATGAGGATAAACTATACTAAGATGGAGTCAATTTTGCTTCAAATAAAACTAAAGGAAAGTCTTTTTCCTCACAAATCCCAAGGAAGCAGACAGATTCAGGATTTGACACAGACCCAAAAAAGGACCTCTTATATTCAGTGCTCTCTGTGGTGGTGGTGTAGCAGTTTCTATCGTGCAAATGACAGGGCAGCAATGATGAGGCCAACTGTATTTTGGGGTAGACATTGGGGTGTAGAAACACACCCAGCATCCCAGCTGGGTGTCTGGGTCAAGGATGTCACACTCACTGTGGGCAACTTGCTCTTCCCATGGGGTCCAGCTGCTGCTGACCCTTCCTGCAACACTTGCTGCTCTGGTCTGAGGGGTACTGGCACCACTGGCCTGGGGGTCCGAGTGGCATCAGCAAAGATGCATAGCACCAGAGATGAGGGGGTGGTCACAGTTGCTTTTCTTTGCAAATCACTTTTCAGAATAATAATGAGGTTATCTGTATTTATTTGAGCCTAAGTAACTTGTACATGTATAATAATAGCAGCATTAACAATAACAGTATTTGGCTAGATATTCATTTCATTTAAGCCAAAAACTATCCTTGGCTCTTCAAATGCATAAGGTTTGTTCCTGTTTGCTTATAAACAGATTGTGACTGTAGTTCTTGAGGACAAAGACATTTCACCAAATTCAGTTGTTCCTGCATTCCCTAGCAATCCTTGATGGGCACATGTGAAGTTGCCTAATAGCTTAGAGCTTTTTCATGACTGACTTTCTTTTCTTTTTATTAGTCTACCGTGAATACCAGGGATGTAAGTATAATTATGGCTGAGAACACTGACTTTATGAAATGACTGGTTTTGTATTTCTTGTCATGTCAACCTGGTCCTTCCACAAAATCCAGGATTCCCCAGAAGCTCATATTAGGATTTCTCTGGAATACGTTTTGAAATCCTAAAGCTGAGTGTTAGTAGTTTAGGTTAAGAAATAACATTATGCTGTGGTTTAAACCCAGATGGGAATTAAGTCTAGTTCTCCCCATTCCCTCCAGTGAGAGAGAGACTAAAGACAGAGATCGCAAGTTGAGATAAGGACAATTTACTGGAAAAAACAATGAGATCAGAAGATGAAGAGTAATAGCAACAACAACAATATTAATCACAAAAGTATACAAAAAGAGGGTGATTGCATGCAAAGTGCTCATGAAGTCTGGCCAACAAGATGCAAACATCAGTGCCATGCAGCTCCTGAAACAAATGGCTTCCTGAACCCCTCTGCACCCATAATCCTTCCACAAGCCCATGATAGTAAAAAAAAAAAAGCCCCAAAAACAAACAGTGACAGACAAACCCTGTGGTGTGGTCAGCACTACCCCACTGCTCCATTTGCCTCTTGCAGAAAAAAAGACAGAATTAGTGGTGGAGGATCTGCATGTCCCCTTTTTCTTCCACCCTAAGCCACACTCCCTTTCTCCTGGGAATCCCTTACTTCCACCCCCCAGAGATGATGTGGGTCATATTGAATAACAACCTAGACATACCCAGACAGCTCCAGGCTTTGCCCCCTCACAGCTACCACAAGAAGATTAACTCTGTCCTGGCAGAAAGTAAGACACATTATTATTATTTGGATTACTGTTGTTATTGCTGCTGTCTATAAAGATGCTGCTGCCAGTAACACACTACAAATGGTATTGTTAAGCTGATTAATTATAAGATGAGTAAGCAAACAGTGAGATAGATGGAAAACTCTCTGATGGGATAGGTCCAGAGGGTGGGGATTAGTGGTACAAAATCTATTTGGAGGCCACTAACTAGTGGTGTACACCGGTGACCAATAATAGGTATGATCCTGTTTCATGTCTTCATTAACGATCCAGATGATGGGGCACAGTGTGCTCTCAGGAAGTCTGCAGATGACACAATACTGAGAGGAGTGGTTGATATACTAGAGCCTTGTCCTCTCATCCTAAGAGACCCAGAGTGGAGAGAGGGTCTGACAGCAACCTCGTGATGTGCCACAAGGACAATTACAAACCATTGTACCTAGGGAGGAATAACCTCATGCACCAATATTCTAGCTTATTGGCCCCAACATAAACAGTTTTACAGAGAAGAACCTGGGGGTCCTGGTGGATACCAAGCTGAAGGTGGACTAGTGATGTAACCTTGTAACAAAAAATGTTAAGTGGTGTGCTGGGCTGCATTAGGAAGATTGTTGCCAGGCAGGTCAAGGAAAGTGACCCTTCCCCTCTTCAGTCAGCACTGGTGAGGCCACATCTGGAGTCTTGTGGACAGTTCTGAGCTACTCAGTATGAGACATGGACATAGTGGGTAGAGTCCAGCAAAGGGATACAAAGGTGATTAAGGGATTGGGGCATCTCTCCTGTGAGAGAGAAATCCAGTCTGGAAAAGATAAAGTTCAGGAGGGATCTCATGAGTATGTATAAATACCTGAAGTGAGGTTGTGAATATAGGGCCAGACTCTTCTCAGTGGTGCCCACTGCCAGGACCAGAGGCAAAGGGGCGCACATTAAAACAGGCTCCCTGTGAACATTAGGAAATACGTTTATTTTGAGGGTGACTGATCACTGGTACAGATTACCCAGAGAGGCTGTGTAGTCTTCATTCTAGGAGACACTAAAAATCTATTGGGACATTGTCCTAGACAAGCTGCTTAAGCAGCAGTTTTGGACTAGATAACCTTCAGATGTCCCCTTGAACTTCAGTAATTCTGTGAACACTTATTATACAAATTACTTGAATCCTTTTTATTACTAGCATAGATTCTTAAGCCATTCATCTTCTTTTAATTCTTCCCCATAAATTGTATACCTTTATTTGTAGACTATAAACTGACAATCTATAGGTTGGGTGTAAGTAATACAGTGCTGGTAAGAGTGCAGTAATCTTTATAAATGAGCCATAAATATTCATTATGTATGTATATAATTATATATAAGACAAAGGTACAGCTACTTTTCAGTTTTACATGGTTCATGAAGGACAATATTTATTTCAAAATTCAGAGATGGGTTTTAAATATACTCTGTGGTCAGAGACAGATGAAGAACACTGTTAATTCAAAAGTGACAGAGAAATATTTAGGCTTTTAAAGTCCATGCTGAAATACTCCAGATAGTGTTACTAAAAAGAGCTGAGAACATTATTTCAATGATTTCTCTGGAAATTTTGAAATCAAGTGTGGTTTAGATGGTCTAATCCATGTGCACTGATTAATCATGCTAACTTCGTTATTGGCTTTGGAAACACTGGACTTTCTCTTGGTACGAGGTCCTAATTTACAAAAAAGAGCCCTGCCAAAACCTTTGATTTATAGTGAACATTGTCCCTACTGATTGTAAATAATACACAATCATCAATGGAAATATCTGCAAAAATTACAAGCTTTTTCTGTATTCTTCATTACATTCCTTCTAGGTACGTCAATGAGAAAAAGAGATTTATACTATCTTAAATATAATTCATGCTTGGTTTTGCTACAAAATTCATTACCTTTTACTAAAAGAATGAAACAAAATAGCATAAACATGTACATGGTACATATATGGTAAATTACTTCCTGGAAAAGATGAATCTTGTATGCATATGAGTTCAGTTGATAGTTTGTGTGCACATGTTATGTATTCACATACGTGAACTTTCCAAATGAAAATTTTTCAGTGATACTGGTGATTTTCATATATCTGTAGAGACACAAAAAGTAGTTTCTTACAGATTGTGGGGTTTGTGCTTCTGTGCATAAATATGCACATATTTGTGTACTTACAGATAAGTAGGAATATTTAGAGTAAGACATAATTGCACTTCTTGTGTTTATAACAGATTTGACAGTGTTTTGTACAAAAATGAGTACAAGATATACTTGAGAACTGTTCACAATGATTTTTTTTTCATAAATCTTGGAAGCTCCACAGTAAGAAGATAGAACTGCCATAAATTATGATTGTTGGTACTAAGAATCTAGATAAAATCTTTTCCCTTTCTCATTTTAGCAGCCCTTCCTATTAACACAGTCACGTAGTTTCCCATAATGTGGTACCATTACACTTGTGATGATAAGTTTAAGAAACTCTTTATACTTGATGAGCACCGTACTAGAAATATGCACCTACGATTTGAAAAATGTACCTGCTGCCAGTAGGTACAATTTGGGAATACTTGCTTCACAGAGAGGGGGAGACTGGTTGCCAGACTGTAATTATTAATCCTTTAGACATTAATGAAATGAACTTTCTTTCAGCTACATTACTGTGTTTATTAATAATTCATGAAATTGGCCAACCATTTAACACAGTACATGCAACTGTCTGATAAAGAGATAGTGCCTTTTCATTTTGGCTTAGACTGATTAATAATTTAAGATAAATGGGATAGGATTTTGCAGTAAGCTAATAATGTGCCACTAATAACTGAAGAATCCTAAAAACATATGTTCCTTTTGCCTTACTTTTGCAGTTTGTGATTAGCTCCGTAAGAAGGGAAATTAGGTCCTTGGGACATAAAAATATCAAGGAGAATAAGTAGAAAAACCCCCATGTTTCTATACTTCCTCAAGCTAATGACACATTAGATTTAAAAGAATTAATGGCCAGCTTTTCTATACAATATGTGCACAGAGAACTAAACAATGCCTCATGCTGTGTCCAGAATCTTAATTGCCAGGCACTGCATTCAAAGTCCCAGAAGAGGGAGGTGTTTATCCTCAAAAAGAGAAGGCACTTTTTTACCTTCTAGGATTCATTACATTACTAAGGAGGATAAAGCAATAATGACTTTTTTCCTCTTTAAAATATAGTAAGGTCATTAAGACAGTAATTTTTGTTTTAAAATACAGTGCTATAGATTAGATCCTGTTTCCTCTTCCATTTGGGTTTTCATCCACCAGATCTGAGAAAAAATACAGCTCTCCAAAGTGTATTTATTTTAACTGTATAACTCGTCCTCTCTTATAGAAATGTGACACCTGTTTAACTGCTACCACCACCAACTAAGCATGGGTAGATGTGTTCTGTTATTTTTATCTACATTTGGAGAAAAACCTTTGAAAATATATTTTTTATCTTGACAGTAAATGCTTAATCCTCACATTTGCCAGAAGGATATAAAATACTGACTACTAAAATTAGACTTCTGAAAATTATCAGATATTAATAGGTTTTAGATAAAGTTTTAAAACACTTTGCCAAGGACTGAGTTGATTCTATATAAAAGGCAAGTGAGATGACCTGGACAATTACAGACCATTCAACCTGATACTGGTCCCAAGCATGATAATGCAGCTGATGACATTTGATATAATTTATTAACTGTTTATTAATGATTAATTAACACATGTTCATTAAAAATACTTTCAAACTGGTTGAATGTCTATTTTGATAAGAACTAAAATCTGAATGATGCTTTTTAGTGCTGACAGATTACACTTGCACACTTTTGTGCATGATCCATGATGTGCTCTTTGAGAAAGATGCTATTGATGCCATTGATATTCAATATTTTAAGGACTAATCAGATACTAGGTGTCAAAATGTGATTTGAAACACAGGTCATGACATAGGGGTATTATTTTCACAGGCTCTCTATGCAACAAAAAAGATATGAGATGATATAAAAAGATATGAGGTGCCTTTGAACCCAAGCTAACTTAATACTGATATGGATTCTTAGATCTAGACCAAAACACTGACTGCACAGACTAGAGTTGCACTTCAGCCACAAATGCCTCTGCCCTTCTCCTTAAGAAATGAATGAAATTTACTGTTTAACATGTTGTCAAATACTCTCCCTTAGGGAGCAGATGTATCATCCTTCATGGAAAATCAAAATCCTCTATCTACTGCTACCTCTCTTCTCAAGCAATTGTTACCTGCTAGTTTTAGTAATGTTTCAGGATCAATTTCTAGTACTGCTGTTAAAGCAAGTCCACTGTGTAGAAATGACCTCAAGATTTACCAGATGAACTAGAGATCAAAACATTTCCTTTTCCCTGGGGAGTATTCATATTTTACAAAAGGCATCAGAGTCAGATTCATCTTGCATTACTATAGATGTCCTAAGTATAAATTGCTAATTTTTTGGCTGTATCCTTAGTCATGGCTTTAAGTCTTAAGTTAGTTCTTAAAATAGAGATTGACATTCATCATGTTTTTACAAAGAAAAAGTCAACTAATGCTACATTACGTATGGAGCCTGATTCTGTCAGTGTGTGTTACTGTGTCTTGATAAGGTCTTGTCACTTGATCTTCATTCCTCTAAAGAAGGGAGACAGGCACATTGTGACTAGCCTACAGCTAGTTATGAGGGTGGAAGGAGGTTTAATGGTTCATTTCTGGATTTTGATCAAATCCAGGAGGAAGATAATCCAGACTTCGATTTCCTGAGCCAGCGAAGCAGATGATGTCTGTGCTCCCACTGGTCTTTACCAGCTGTTCTGCATGTGCTCACAGGCACATGAAACAATAAGATCGGCACAGTGCAGCCTTCCTTCATTCTTATTTCTAACACTATGATGATGCATTAATGCTCATGCAGTTCTGTGAAGATGCAATGTTGTGGTTAGGTATTAAAAAGGAAAAGATAGAAAACTCCTCATAGAATCTCAGAATTTCCAGGATTTATCGTGATAATCAACATATTCAGTATGATAGCTTTCTACTAATAATGCCTAAATTCTGCTTTTTTGATATCCTAACAGTTCATGAACTACCAACATTCCAGGACCTAAACAGAGCTTATAAAAATGAGGGAGAGTGACTTTTTACAAGGACAGATAGTTTTAAACTAAAACATGAGAGATTTATATTAGGTGTTAGGAATAAATTCTTTACTTAGGGGGTAGTGAAGCACTGGAACAGGCTGACCAAAGAATTTGTGGATGTCCCATCCTTGAGGCCTGGTTAAGGGCCAGATTGGATGGTGCCTAGAACAACCTGATCTACTGGGTGGTAGCCCTGCCTGTGGTGAAGGGATTAGAATTAAATTATCTTTATGGTCCCTTCCAAATGAAACCATTCCATGTTTCTATGGTTCTTTGACATTAGGCCCTAAGAATCTTGATGTTTCCTGGGGAAGAGTGACACTAAATGAAATATGAGAAGGTTTATGTGCTGAGGGTTTGAGGGCTTGCCCTCTGACTCTATGGAAATCCTTACAAAACATTTTATCAGGGAAGTTCTTTGGGCTATATGATCATACAGAGTCAAATATTAATCACAGTAATCCTGTTTGGGCCTAGAATAACTCAAATTTGTTTTGCAATCTTATTTTAAAAATATGTCTAGCATAGTTTAGAAATAAAATGATGCTTTTTTGTGATTTATCAAAAAAGCATCTACTTTTAATGCTGATTTTATTCATATTACTATTGTTATTGGGTTCCTTTTCCTCCTTTCTTCACTATTTTCATAAAATAAATGAGTTCAATTAAATTAAAAACACATACTTGAAGAATGAAATCATTAAATTCGTGACAGGTCAGTGGGCAACCGAAAAGCAATAGAAGACTCAAGTTCTTCTCTATACTTCTGTTTAGAAGCCAAAATTTGACTCAAAGAATAGATGGGTTTTTCTGGCGCCTTTGTATAGATATATCAAAAAGCAGATGCAATTTGTTTCACTAGTCCTAATATTTTTGTCTGAAATGATGCTAGTAAATGTCTTCCGTTCTTGTAGTATGTAGAATAATGAAAGGATCTCTTTTGTTACATTATGCGGTATTATACTTCTAGAGCATTATGAAAATGTGTGAACAAGACAGTCATGTTATTGACTTGCTATTAAGCAATTGCTATTGTTCCAAAATAAGATATGCTGCTGTGACAAAATGTTTTCTCTCAGAGACTACCCATTTTCTTCTCTGCTTAGAACTAAAAACGTGAGATTTGTTTCCCTTTGCTTAGTGATGTGTGTGATGGGAATATACCTCACATTAAATAAGCAAGTCAGGTTTGTATCAGTTGCACGATGATGATTTGTACCTTAGAGAATTCCGTGTGGAGTCTGGAGTGGTTTCTGTTGAAGTAAATGTTATATAACAGTGCAGGTTCCAGCATCGCTTCTGTGTTAGAGAAACATACATATATTTTGGGTTGTCCAAACTAAGCACACATTTTGTTTTTGTCTGAGTCACTGTTAAACTACAACTTCTTATGAGACCTTGAAGGTCTTTAGATCAAGGCACCAGGAAAACCAGAATGAGCTTCCTCAGTCTGAGATCAGTTGCTGATTAGGACATCATGTAGTACATTATGGGAAAAGTAGGCCTGATGTGAGGCCTAAAACCAGAGAAAGATGTTGAAAGAAGAAAGCTTTCATGCTTCAAGTTCCATCTGAGAGTACAGAATTCCAGAAACTGAATTTGGTACCATATTGGCTCAAAACTTGTCTTTGTCCAGGAATTTAGGTTGGAATGCCAGTAGAATTTTTCAATATTTGCAAGACTTTTTATAACACTTTTTCTGTCATTTCCAGTTAGCATGAAAAAAACAAATTAATTCCAGGGACCAGTCACTTAATTCAGGGAAGCTCTCCCTGCATTCCATTATTTTGTTTGCAGTTGTAAATTATGGGGGTTTGTGCCCTAAAAACAAGATATCCAGTAAAGAAGCTGGAAACTATGAGAATCACATACCATGTTGGCACAAAATGTGTACACTCAAAGATATTATGTAACAAGGTGTCAAGAAATAATGGTATTATGATACAGCAGATCACCTGTTTTTTTATTATGTGGTCAGTGGAAAAAAACAGCCTGTCTATCTTCAAAAGATTGTGTTCATTGAAGATTTTCTTCAGAATGAAATAAACTCTATATCTTTTTATGGAATAGTAACCTTAATGGCTTGGCATTTATCAATATTTTTATTCATTGACTGTCCTATTTTCTCTCATGCACATCCTCATTTATTACAATCAAAAAATATTAAATTTAGTTTACTGGGAAACAGAAACAAGCTTTCTTCCATTTTTGTCATCCTTATAGTTTTGGTGGGTTTAAGTGTTGTTCCAAAACTTTCCTAAAATCATGACTAAGATTACAGACAATTATAAATTTAGCTCCCTTATTTCTCCTTGGTCACTGGCATCTTAAAAGGAATATTGTAAATATCAAGTTAGCTTTTTTTTTCTTTTCAGTTCACTTTATATCCTGATTTTTTTTTTCAGTTTGCCAAATATTTTCATTTCATGCATCCTCTCAATATTTTATGTACTCCAATAGAAGCTGTGCTTCAGGACCACTACAAGCTTCTTCACAGCAGCGTCTTGTCACCTCTAGCAGAACCCTCTAATAGAAGCTGAAAAAAAAAAAAGCTACACTTATGACTCCTTTTTTGCTGCAACGTCTCTCAATATACAAAAGGCTTTGAGGTCTGCCTCAGCATTTTTGACTCCTGAAAAGATCTCAGCAGTACCATACATAATAGTCAAGCATGTTTCAATAAAATCAGCAATTAGTACCTAGCATCCACATTATAAATTGTGATTTTTCTGTGTACAGCACTTTAGATGAAAGCTTAATTGCATGCTAAGTCCAGCAGAAAACACTTTAAAAAAATCAGTCATCTAAGAGTTGATGTTAATTTGACACTTTTTCAAACATCAGATATGCAGATTAATGTTCATTCAGTCATGGAATTTGTTTTTTCATCTGGTGCATTTTCCTTTTCCTATGCTAATGACACCTTCAAGTAACTCACCTGCTTGCCATTGTAAAACCTGGACATTTAATGTTTCATTGCATCCAAGCTTGACCTGATTTCTATTAGAGGCAGGTTAACTGCAGTAGTATGGAGAGTTGACCCTGGCTGGATGCCAATTGACCAACAAGCCACTCTATTACTCCCTTCCTCAGCTGGACAAGGTGGGGAAATATAGAAAAGGCTCATGGAACAAGATAAGGACAGGGAGAGATCATTCACCAGTTACTGTCACAGGCAAAAGCTACTGGACTTGGCAATATTAAATTAATTTATTATCAATCAATCAGTGTAGGGTAATGAGAGTCATAACCAAATCTTAAAAACACCTCCCCCACACCCCTCTCTTCTTCCTGGGCTCCACTTCTCTCTCAGTTTTCTCTACCCTGTCTACTCTTGAGTTGTGCAGGGAGACATAGGATGCGAATCGAGGTCAGTTCATCACACACTGTCTCTCCTCTGCTTTGTCCTTGGGAGGTGGACTCCTCACACTCTTCCCAAGTTTTCATATGGGGGTCTTCCCATGGTACACAGCTCTCCACAAATTCTCCAATGCCATTCTTCCCAAGGGCTACAATTCTTCACAAACCAGTGTAGGTCCCTTTCACTGTCCTTCAGGAACAGGCTGCGTCAGTGTGTGGGTCTCCTGTCAGCCAACCTGCTCCAGTGTATGATTCTCTCACCACAAGTCCACAGGTTGTGTCAGGAACCTGTTCCAGTGCAGGCTTTCTGTAGGGTCACAGCCCTCTTTGGGCATCCCCCTTGCTCTAGTGTGGGGTCCTCCACAAGCTACAGCTGGATCTCTGCTCCATGGACCTCCACGGGATGCAGGGGACAGCCTGCCTCACCATGATCTTCACCACAGAGTGCAGTGAAATCTCTGCTCTGGTGCTTGGAGCACCTTGTACCTCTCCTTTTTAACTTATGGTGTCTGCAGAGTTTTTTTCTCTCACGTATTCTCGCTCTGCTCTCCAGCTGCAAATGCTGTCCGCCGGTAACTGTTTCTCCTTTTTAAATACATTATCACAGAGGTGTTACCACTTTCACTGACAGTCAGTCTTGGCCAGCAGCAGGTCTGTCTTGGAGCCATCTGACACTGATTCTATTGGACACAGGGAAAACTTATAGCAGCTTCTCACAGAAGCCACCCTGTAGCCTTTCAGCTGTCAAATCTTGCCATGCAAACCCAATATAAGCAGAGACAAAGCAGCAACTAAACAATTCGCATCAATGTGGTTTTTGTACTCCTCATAGCTGGAGCATATGCTTAGCTGTTTCCTGTATTTTGCTTCTCTTGACCATATCACACGGATATACACAAATCACAAGAAAATTAGTCAAGCATTCACCAACACTGCAGAGTTCCTCAGCAAGCTGTTCATTAACCTGGTAGGTAAATGGCTACATTTATAAGCATCTCAACCCAATTGATACCTTGTGGAATTTGTGGAGAACAGAAGTCTGTGCAGATCTAATCCAAAGGCTTTTAATTTTCCCAACCTGAGTTTCAAATTTCCATTTCCCAGTTTTTTTCCAGTCTGTTTTAGAGGCTGGAAAAATAAACTAGATAATAAATAGTCTTCAGTAAACAAATGTTAACCCCCCCAACTTTGTGTATCACAAAATTTTCTAGCAGTAAAACCAGTTTTTGAAGACTTACAGAAAGAAGATGTATACAGCTTTGAAAAGGGAGATACTCTTCTTAAGAGGGGAACTTCATTTTCCTTGCTAGAGGAGTAAGAAAATTCTTTTGAAGAGCCATGACAGGTGCATGCAGGCTCAGTGAAAAAAGTCACATGATATTTTTGGTTTCAAATTACCCTGAATACTGCCAGACTAAAATTATTCAGTGATAGACTTTGTGTAGGTCCGTCTTCTGACCAGAACCACTTAGTTTTGTTTTTTTTTACTCAGCTTTAATTAGCATTTGATTTTGTCTATAAACATACATGTATGTCTTCTGGATGCAAAGGACAAGGACATTGGGGAATTCTCACCTGTGTTAATTCAATGATACTCCCAAAAGTTTGATCACAGATGTTTGAGTTGAAATGGTAATGGGACTGAAAACTATTACTGTGACAAAAGTCTTGAAGTTGGAGAGCAGTTGTGATAATTAGTGTTCTTTGGACGTGTAAGAAACAAGCAAGCAGTACAAGCTGGGAACTGAGGAGCTCAAAGTGTAAAGCACTTTTACAAGGAGACACTTGGAAATTTCAGTTACATGAGTTTAGTTTTACCTCAGTTAATGAATCAACTAAATCCCCAAAAATGAAGTAGTTCCTACTATGTTCCTTGACACTGAGAAATTACCATTCAAAACTAATTCTGTGACAGTAACTTCAGCAGTTAATAACTTTTTAATAACTTCTAGATATGGAGAAGACAGCTGATGGAAGTTCAGACTATTTTATTCTGCATTTTCAAGCAGTGACACCAGGAGGAAGACAAAACAGCTAATGCTAGTTTTGTAGTAGTTGATTATGGATTTATATTTGGGTGCTTTTTTTCCTTCAAAATATTAATTGAATTCAACCACAGGAGTCATTGCTAGAATCTGAGTGCTACAGAATGGTAGCGATCACTGTTTGTGATCAGTTCATGGTTTTTGAACAAGGATACAGAAATGAATCACAAAGCAATCTGTCCCAGACTTAACACTGAAGCATAAGTCTCATTGAATTTGGGAGTTTAAATAGCAGATCAGATTATAATGCAACAAAACACTCAAAGTCATATGAGAGACTCAGAATTGCCCCTTAAAATTGAATTTGCCAACCAAAGAAGTCATGAAGTCTGGACTGAAGCATATATAGTGTCTATGATACTCTGGTCCTGTGGCAATAATAATTCCAAATTACTAAAGGAAGAGAGAGCCAGGGTTCGGAGTTGAAGTCACGCAGACAAGTAGCAAGACAAAAAAAGCCCCATGTGCAGTGTTATATAAACCAAGATATCCAGTGTTTTGGAAAAGACAAGAGAATTACAATGTGTTTTGTTAGCATTTGCAAGAGCAAGAAGAATTTGCACAGCACAGACAGCAACAAAGTTTAGTCCAATTGCAGTATTCATAGCACTGCATAAAGAATTGAATTATAAGCCTGAAAGTGCAGGAGACATTTACTAGCTGTAAGTGGAAACACCAATGGGATAGAAGGCTGTATTGAAAAAAAACCCCAAGCATACAAGAATTATCAACATCACGAAATTCAAGGTTGACGGAGATCTTTTTGGCAGTAAAAATGTATGCATATATGTATTTTTTATTTTTTTTTAAATGAACTAGTTAAAAAAAAAAAAAAAACAAACCAGGGCGGTCCAGTGGTGTAGTGGAGAGCACTCCAGTCTCTGACTCCCAAGGTCGCGAGTTCGAGTCTCAGTATGGACCACCCAGGCAGTTCAATGCCTCCCTGCCATCTGATCCCATCAGATCTCGGATGCCAAGCAGGGTCAGCCCTGGTTAGTACCGGGTGCTGTAGATAGTCCTAAGGACTTCACTGTCACTGTCTTCATTTGCGAAGATTGGCCATTATCATTATTAGTAAAAAAACCAACAAATTTTCAAATTACATGGTTGCAAAAGATAGTTAAAATATGTTAGGGAACAGGTCTCACTAAATAGGTTTATGTTTTACTGTGAGAATTAAATAATCTGTGGACATTCTTAAATAACAAAAAACCACCAATTAAAGGTCATTAACACATGTATTTCCAAACCTGGGGAACAAAAAGATAATCTTAATGTTCAGGAAAACATACAGCAAAGGCAAGCACTATATTAATTAGTCATTACATGATAAAAATATATAGAACATTTATACAAAAGAAATCTCTCCACCTTTATAGGCTCAGAGACACTAAAATGCCTTGTAAAAGGACAGATTTCACACTGTAGACAGGGGGAGACATTTTGAAAGATGATTGTCCTTAAATACTTTCCTACAACTGATAAGTAAGCAAGCAAATTTCCACATACTTCCCTGAGAAATACATATCATTTAAGGTGATTGTCATTTGATTAGCATTTGTTAAGTAAAACATTTCAAGGAATGTGGTAACATTTTCTGTCACAATGGATGTATTGCCATTTCTAGAAAAATGTAAGAAAGCGAGAAAGAATTCAAAATGCTTTTGAGAAGGCTCACTCTATTGTTAAGGTGAAATACACAAGAATATGCATTTCACATAGTAAAAATTATTTTTGTTCCGGGTAGAAAAAGATTCTTCTTCATGAGAATAATAACCAGTAGAATACCAGTGTCTCACACAGTGTTCAGGAATAGTTTTCAAAATGGCTACAAGAAGTAGATGTCTGGAGAAATCCTACCAGGGACAAGTATGAGTCCATGTCACTAAAAATCCACTGTGGGTTTTGTAGTGTGAGAAGTGCACATCTAACTGACAAATAACAACTTGCTTCTTTCTAAAATATCTACACAGTTGTTCTACAGAATTGAGGCAGTATCATCTAAAAGTTTATGTGTTATTATAAATATTTAGCATTTATAACTTAAGGTAACCTATGCATTTCAGCTACTGAACTCATAAAAACATCTGTTACAATTTAGACAACTTTACCCTGGTGACTGAGAACTTTGATTTAGACAGTGTACTGCTTCTTTTAGAAAATGTTCTGAGAGATATTAGTAGCACTTTGTGGCATACAAACCAAAGACTCCTAATGAGCCTAGATTATGTGCATTTAGTAGGCCATTTATTTTGAAATAAGCCTGCATGTCCTCAGCAGGAACAGGTCAGTGTCTTTGAAAGTGTCTCAGTCAAAATCTTGCACACCTAAATGTTTTTCAGTAGTGAAATGCTTTCCAGTAGTGAATGACTTTGTAAGCAAATGCTATCTTAATAAGTCCTAATTATACATTTTATGGAGATGTGTATAGTGATATAGTGTTCTGAATCCACAAAATTCAATTAAAATACTATTCTTTTGACAGACTCTTATTCTCTATTGACAGGCATTGTTATATGTGTTTGACAAGCAAGCACAGTTTCCTTCTAGACAGAGGTTTTTACATTTAGGTCTCTAATGATGGGCTAACAATCCAAAATATGAAATCATATTTTTCTACCACTGGTAAAAGCAAACTTTTGCCTTTCTGCTCTTTATTTTGGTGGAGGACATAATGAAATAAGCATGCACCATCCAGTTCTGATCACAGAAAAAATATCTATGTAGTCAACCTTTTATTTCACAAGTGGGATATAATCTCCCATACTTAACATATCAATATTTTCTGGAACAAAAAGTGACTTTCAGTGTGTAAAGAAAGGTATAAAAATGAAAGTGCACTTCCCTTTTTTCTCAAAATGAATCTGGTTTTTTTCTTCAAGGAATATTTGTTTCTATGGTGTTTCCACTACTGTAGTCATTGAGTTTAATTGTGTTCCGTCTCATCAGTAAACAACTCATATACCAATCATGTTTCCCTAGTAGTGTTCTGATGGTGTTGTCCAGACAATTAAATTGTTTACAGGGTTGTTGGATTTGGTATCTCTAATCATGGTTGCTCTTTATAATTACTCTCGTAACAGAGCATTTCACATTCAAATTAACTGTCTTTTAATAGCAGTCTTATTAAAATTATTATTCCTTCAGTGGGCTGATACATCACGGAGTTGACATATGTGTTCTCTAGGGGAAGGAATGGAACATCTGAATGTATGACAAGTCCTTGCTTCAGGAAAATAAATGCATCTTTGTGACTAAAGTGAAATTAAGTGAATTTTATTTTGGTCTCATTTTGAAGAGGTGTCTTAGAGTACATTCATGAATACAACACAAAGATACAGTACTAATCCTTCAGAGATGGCAGCTGGGTTTCTGACTCATCTTCTTTGCACTATGATTATTAAACCCTAGAATGACAGATTTACTTGTTTTACCCATAAAAATACCAACAATGAGGTTTAACAATACAAAAAGTTTTATTTTTTTTCATGCATACATATTGCTCTCCTAAGTAACAATGGGAATTAAAAAATTACCTTAGAGATGCAAATAGTTTCCTAAATACTTGTATTATTAAAAAACAAAGTAATCCACATACTTGCATTTCATTATGAAGACCTGGCTATTCTAGGGTAGAACATAATTTTTTTTCCTTAACTTTTGTTAAAACCAAATCAAAGCACACACAAGGTCTAATATTTGTAAATTAGTATCTACAATTTTCTTCATTTGCCATTTTATTGATATTTATTCTCAAAAGAAATAAGAATTTCACATCCATTTAGAATACAGTCCTCATGGTGCATTTATAATGCCAAAGATGATTTTATGTCAAGACTGACCATACAGGGAGTCCAAATTTTGGCTGATTTAACAACCATATTTCTGCACTTTCCTCTCAGTGTTTTCATAGCTGTAGTCATTCTGCACTGACCTTACCTACCACAAGGAAGTGCCACTGTTCCTACAACACTACATCTCATTCTAAGTCAAGAGTTAAATTCATTCTCTCAGACTTTGCTATTTTTGAGAAAGTAAGTTTGATTTCTTACATTCTTGGCCCTTTCTAATTTTTCTGAGTTGCCTTCCCATGAAAAAAAATTAATAAGGAGAGGGAGGGAGGTGGGAAGGCAGGCAGGCAGGCAGGCAGGCAGGCAAGAAGGAAGGAAGGAAGGAAGGAAGGAAGGAAGGAAGGAAGGAAGGAAGGAAGGAAGGAAGGAAGGAAGGACCACAAACAAACAAGCATGCAAACAAACTAACAAATAAAAATGCATTATTTTTAGGCAAATAAAAACTTCTGAGTTTGTATGATTTTTGTCTTGCTTTGTTTTTTTTTTAACTTGCATTACCTTCCCTTCCCTGCAGTAGTCAATGCATTTAGGCCAAATTCTAAGAAGATAGAAAGCAGTATGAACATTGATGATCTCAGAGGTGTTTGATGTCTTGCCTTTAGCTTTGTTATGCCTATGATCAGCATATTCAACATATTGTTACGAAAAGATGAAATCTACCAAAAATTAGGAAGGGTCATGCTGCTGTTCTGTAACAGACATAGTGTGAATATCAAGTTAAGAGTAGGTGGGAAATAAAAACTGTTCTTGCCTTCCATAGGAGGGCTGCATACGAAAAGATGAAGTTTTCTGATGCCATTTTATGCCCTAGAACAGGTGAGAAGTGATACAAGAAAGACTAAAACTATACTACATTTGACATTACAAGTCAAAAGCAAGTCACTAATCTGCAGATTTTCTGAGTAAAGCACTTTGAGACAACAGTTAATATGTTCAAATGAAACAGAAAATATGTCAAGAAGGAATGAGATGGAGAGTGGTAGAATGCACATCTGTGGTCCAGGTTCAATAAAAAGTTCTCAATGTGGACCTCAATTAAAATTGCATGCATCTACTGCTTTCCTGTAATGGAGAGAAAAGTTTTGGAACTGGTAGCAAGATAGGGTTTTGTAACCTGCTGATACTGGACTTTTGAACTTTAAGCTTTAAAACACCTATTATATTTTTTTTGGTGATATGATTTCATTCTGTGTTTAACAGCAATAATTATGCATCCTGCAACTCAGATATGTTTGCCTTGTGTACTCATAATCCTGAAAGTTTGAATAAAAAAAGAGATGTAAGAATAAAACTGCTGAGGTGTTTAGTCATCACTGAGTCACCTTGCTGATGAGGCTGTTCCTGTGCAGAAGCATGGTGACACAATTGTCTGTGTTGTCTTTATCCATGGTACAGACAGCGGAGGTGAGGACTGTGAGGTCTGACAAAGACTGTGGATCAAACTTGTCCTTCACACTGGTAAGAATTGGTGAAAACCTATAGCAATTTCATCATTACAAAAATCTGCAAAATTTAGCACTATGTGAAGAAGAAACAAATTTATTTTTCACTACTCTTTCTTTTTTAATCCGTTCAAGTTTGTGTGTGAAATACTGGTTGATTTCACTGCTGCTAATCTGGGTAATTAAACCTAGATTTGAGTCTCCTAGTGATTGGTTCTCCTAGCACCTATTTCAGCTGAATCCTACCTCAAAACCCTATCTTTTTCATGAAATGGAAGAGATTTTGTCTGCAGTTATGAATCCAGTGTTTCTTTTACACTGTAAAAAACAATACAGTGACATTATCCTTGTTAGGATAGTTTCAAGAAAATATACTGTTGTGGTCACTTTTGTTAAAGTCTAGAGTGCCAGACAGGAAACTTTTTCTCTGCAGTTAAAAATTAGGGTACTTAGGCAGTGTCAGGACACAGAGGAGTTTGCAAATTTATTAAGCTAAGGTGCAAAGCAGCATCTTGTGAAACAGCTGTGCAACAGCAGACTTTATTTGTGAATTCCCCTTTATACTAGCTTTAATCAAGACAGTTGTTACAAATTCTTCTGGGTGCCATAGCCAAAGGGAACTACTTTCAATCTCTCAATGTACTTCGTTTCCACATATTATGTACCTTTCAAATACATTACTTTCTTGTAGACTCCCTTTGGTTACTGGAAGGATGCAATTTGGTCACCCCAAAGCCTCCTCTTCTCCAGGCTGAACAATCCCAATTCTCTTAACCTTTCCTTGTAGGAAATCACTTCAAGTAAATAAGTCTGAAGGCTTTTAAACTTAATTTGCATAAAATCCACTTATGTCCCTTCTTATGTGAAATACATTTTCATCTTTAAATACATTCACTGACACCAAAGACAGTGAAAGTTACCAGAAAGTGTATTATTGGCCCAGCAAGACTTCATGTCCAGGGAATTTGTGCAAACAGCCAACCCTCAGTTTCCTCACTGATCTGCAGAGGATTTACATGACAGTTAAACAAGACTAAGAAACATATTTCTGCTTGTAATCAGAGACTTGAAGGATCAATCCACAGAGAAGGGATAACCCAGCATTTTCAGATTCTATTGTGAATAGCTAGGTAACGAAAAAGCAGTGAAATACTACGGACTGGCAGATTAAGGAGAATGAAAATTGCAGGAGAAATTCTGGGGGTAACATTATAAGTAAATTCTAAGGTGGAGCCAGGAAGCTTGACAGAAGGAGTTGATGTAAAAGTTTATTCTCTGAGTTACTAAGAGCAATTGTAATATGTTTCAGCATGAACAGGAGACATGGCATTTTAGTACACTAGTCCTACCTTCATTTTATGTTAATTCAATATGTTCTTTTAAGATTGGGAGCTTCAGCGAGAGTGTATATATTCCCAGAGATCCAAAGCATAAGCTTGGGTGGCTAAATCTAAGTGACTTGGAGTCTTGTAGTGAATTCAAGACAAGCTAAGGAATATTTCTGTAATATGAAAGCATGTAATAATATCCATTGCAATAGATTTTCCATAGACATATCTGTTATATAATTAGATGGATCTGAATGTTGTCACTGACACTGCCAAAAGACAAAAACCTAGTATGAGTTAAAGAAGAGGAAAATATAAATAAACTTCTAAAAATAAAGATTGAATGTTTTATATCTAAGCACATTTTCCTCTTGTTTTGTTT